>JAMKPZ010015991.1:0-22680 GCA_024699675.1 Amphibolis antarctica | reverse complement strand
GCGACGGCCTTGGTCTTGCCGATGTTGAACTGGAAATGGATCAAGCCGACAGGGAAGACGAACACGTCGCCCTTGTTGAGAACCCTGGAGATGAAGCGGTTTTCGGTGTTGGAGGTGACGAAGCCGACACCGAGCTTTCCCTCCAGCACGGTTAGCATCTCGGTTCCGCGGGGGTGGGTGTGGGGAGGATTGAGGCCGTACGGCTCGTAGTCGATGCGGACCATGGAGATGCCAAGGGTGTTCAAACCAGGCAGTTGGTTCACGTTCACCGGCGTCACGTTGAACTGGAGGCGGTTATCGGTGTCCCCCGCTCGGTCGAGGCCGCTGAAGAAGAAGTCCTCGTCTGTGACGTCCATCGGATTCTTGCACACGAATCCATTCACCAGAACTATGTGCATGTTTAGGCATTAATATATATATTGACGCAAGCTAACGATATAATATATATATATATATGTATGTATGTTTGTATATTAATTGGAAGTTGTACCTTTGGACGCGTTATCGGCGACGCAGAAGTCCTGCAGGGGACTTGGATCGGACGCCGCCGCGTTTGTCGATGCAACCAAAGCAAACACGAGGAGGAGAAGATGAAACTTGGACAAGCCGGCCATGGTTATTATTGGTTATTCGCGGTAGACTACGTGGACAAGCTGCCGCTTGGATCGATGTTTGGGTGTGGGATGGAGCAAGTGCACATTTATAGAGACAGACGGAACCTACTCGTACCTCTCTATAAGATCCATCAGTCATATATGTATGCACCCAAATTTGACTGCAACAAATCAATCGCACCACCGCTCATATCTGGACTTGATCAAGTCTCTCCGTATCCACATGATCGATGGCGTGCGTCGCCGGATATTTGAAAATTTCACGCATGCCAAATCGGTCCTTTTCTTATTTTAAGACTATAGTCAATGTACACGGCAAGAAAAATCATTTTCTATCATTAAAAGTATAAAATTTTATTTCTAAAGGTTCTACTTATCCATCACTACATATAGTATCACCAATTTTAATTAGTGACGGATAAGGTATTTTGTGACAGATTTATCTGTCACGAAAGAAGTTTAAAACAAGGCTTAAATCTGCAAAACCTGATGGGCGTGAATAATTGCAAATTATATATTGTAACGGTTACATCTGTAACTAATGTCATTTAGTGACATAAAAAGACAATTATGTAAGATATTTAGTGATGAAAAATTCGTCTATATCCATAATCTTTTAACCAACTAATCCATCACTAAATACCTTTTGTGACGGATGAGAACCCATTGCAAATTATATATTGTGACGGTTACATCTGTCACTAAATGACATTAGCGACGCAAAAATACAGTCACGAAAGATACTTAGTAATGAAAAAATACATTTGTATCAATAACCTTTAAATTGACTAATCCGTCACTAAATACCTATTGTGACAAATTCATTTGTCACAATAAACATTCCTCCACTACATTAACAACAATAAACATCTAAAACATATTTCTAATAATATTCATTACATCCATCATGTTTGAAGTAGAACATTCCATATCAAGTACTACAATCTGTCAAATGTACCTACACCATTCACCTCCTATAGGAGTGCCACGAACCAATTTCTTTGGGTCTTTAGTAATAAATAGGCCAATAGTTATGACTTCTAGCCCAAGATGAATTGTACATGGACGAAATGACAAAGATCCAATCTGCATACGTAATGTGCAAAAATACATCACATATTATCCTATAAAATACATATAATTCAGAAATTCTTGTATTAAAATAAAACTACCTGTTGTCGTGCCTGCGATGAACTCATATAGCTTAATGACAGCAAACAAAATGATGTTTGTGGAATGCCCATTGACAAGACAAGCTACAATATAAAAATAAATACAAATATATTTATAACATTATCAACAATTATATGTACTATGTATATAAAATTAAAATCATATGAAGTGCGCTAAATAAGTACTTGTAATAAAATGCCTTTCATCCCGATCAATTCTGCTTGGATTGATGACACTCGATCTTCTAAACTTACGTTACTCCAATCCTTTGATGATTTATGAGAATATTCACTTCCAGATGCTCGACTTTGCCTAAAAGATGGTGACCAATAATTGAAGGGTTGGGGGCCTAATCATACGCCTCGTATACATCCACATTGTTCCTTGCCAAGAACCTGGCCTAATATATCATGTGGACTTGGCACATCTTCAGAACTATTTCCCTATGACTGTTGTATTTGCCTTATTTCTTGTATTTGTTCCTTTTCATAAAAAAGAAGAAGTCATTCTTAACAAATGTCTACAACAAATCTGCAATTATATGTAAGATGAAGTAAGAGTCTTACCAAAATTTGTGTGGCCTTAGCATCAACCATACTACCATCTTTACGTCTTCTACTAATTACGTACATGTCAGTTCTAGTTGGCTTTGTCCATGTTTCTTTTTTCTGCACGTAAATACGTCTATAAATACATGTGTTATGTAATACTAAAATGTAAATAACTTTACACACCATACTCACATATGCATCGGTAACCTGGGCAATACTACGTTGCCCCAGACAATGATTTGAAGTCAATTGTGATTGATTTTGTACATTTCGATCGCTGTGTCCCTGTAAAATAATATTAACATGATAATAACATTTTGATCAAGTACATCTCGAGCTTAACAAATTTGTTTGATAATTGTTCCAAACTATAATTGTTTGATAAATACCTTGAAATGATCTGATGCCCAATGTTCCACTAAATGCTACCATTGTTCAGAAATGACCCGATCATTAAGCACAATTGGAAATTCCTCACAAATGGCATGCAAACGATACTTCTAAGACCTCCAGTCTCGGTTGATCCTTTGAAGTAATTAGTTCTTCATGCCTATTGTGTTTGGGATATCAAAATGCTCCTACCAACATTTACATATATACATTATTTCTTGGAAGTTAACAAAAACAATTAATTTAGGAAATTGTGATAAGAGTTTACCTCAATTTTATGTAAGGCATCATCTTCGTTTGTTTGTGGAATAAGATGCCACATCTTTACATCAATGGGGAATACATGCCCATTCTTTGCCAACTTCCCACAAAATTGTGAAATAGCATTTGCAGATTTACCAATAAGTTGGTTGTATTCATTGACCTGTATTCGCAATCATTGTTTAGACGTCAATTTCACTACTTTTGCAAGTAGGGTTGATCCTCTTTTTCTTCTAACTCACCTTACTATCAGAGTTTGCATGTTGACATCTGGTGCCTCGCACAAAGGACCAGATGTCTAGCCAACCTCAAATTAAGGTGGCTGAGAGGGTGGTTGAGAAGGTGGCTGAGAAGGAGTTTCCTCATATTGTACTCCTAATGTGTCTGCAAGCGTAACTTTTGAATGTTGGTACAAATATGGTGGAGATGATTTCAGACTAATGGTTTCATCTGAACTATTAACATCTAAGGTTACAATATTCTTATGGGTCAATACTTTCCTTCTTTGATACATATTGCATGGATCAGAGATATAAAAATAAAAAGTGCAAAAAAATCCTTTAAGTATAAAACATTAAAGTGCATAAATATCGTAGTATAAAAAATATAATCAGAAAAAGTATAGGAGAAATTCATACATATTAATTTCAAGAGAAATATTAATTGGATAGTTGCAGAAGTTTAACATACATGTCATTCGTATATTACATTTTTTTGCATGTTTCATTGATATACATCTTGAGGTTGTTCTTTTACAACAACATGCCATCCCTTTTCATTTGGATCGGGAATGTAAAATACTTGTTCAACTTGCAATGCTAATACAAAAGGATCATCATGTATCGAAATTAACTAATGTGAAGTTGAATTCATCTTGTTTTACAGCACGATCCCCTACTAAGTAATCCACCCAACCACACTTGAAGAGCAACACTGCCTTGTCTATCGTGTAGTTCAACATTATGATATCATCAATGATACCATAATAAGTCGCATCACCAATTATTAGATTTTTATTCCTTTGGCTAGCATAACAACTGGTCTTCGCTTGAAGTACAACGCCACTATTCTGTGTCCATCTCTTCTTATCCACATCTCTTGTATGAAACTGTATACCATTAACAATGCATCCTTTGTATTTCTTCACATGTGGATTAGGTCCCGCAGCCAACCACCTAAGATTAACATTAACGTCTTCACCTCTGCACTCACGCAACATGCGTACCTGTGATGAATTAAATATTGTTATCTAAATTGTTACATATTTTAACCTCCAAATAAATGAAAATATATAGATAAGATAATATCTCATCAATGACAACTCACACGATCCCAAAGCCAACTTGGGAATCTGGTAGAATGAAGGCCATCCATCTCTCATGGGTGCACTCATGAATGCTTCTTTTGAAGATACACAAGATGTTTTCTACAAGAGGTGAAGTTGTAAATGTTATGAATATATTCATAGTCTAAATCAAAAAATATGCATTATAATGTTTGTATCTTACTCTCAAAGTTCATTTAGATCTGCACAATTGTCAATCACAGTTCAATAAGCAACTTCTAATATCGCATAGTTGACATTCTTTAATACACATGACACCATTGGGTGTGCACCATCCAAAAAAATGTTTCAGTCTTCATCCTCTACCCTTAAATTTTGGTAGTCTATGTTTCATGGTTGTACCCTCTCTTTCATCTAGCTATCACCCGGAAGCCCATGGGGTTCCACCGGTAGAGTCGACAGATGGACCGAGGTATAGAGAATGGAAAGTTGATTGTGTGAGCACATCGCCACATGGGGCGGATGGCTCGTTAAATGGAGTCACCACCTTATTTTTGGATAGAAAATAAGGAAAACCAGATGTGGAAGTGTCCTTCCACCATCAAAATGGTAAAAATTACAGAAATGGTATAAATCATGTAAAACTATGCGAAAAATGAGAGAACTAGATCGAGACTCAAGGTACTATTGGGGAAGGTGTTAGGCACCCGAGATAGCCTGGGTAATCCTGGCCTCTCTCCAACTCTAAAAACAGAAAACTATGACAGTCAGCCTGGCCACACAAGGCCTAATCCTGGAAGACTTTCCAAGGGATCAGGAGGAATAGTCTTATTCCTTCTGGTAAAAGCAAGTAAAGATCAACCAGTGTGAGTATTCACATGGGATCCGACGAGAAAAGGAGAGAGGGAAAGGCATGGTGGTCATCACTACAGATCGTTGGCTGAAGAGCCAAAGGTCCGAAGGCCACTGTCGGGTATGTCTACCGGTTGCCGCATAACCTTTCACTTCTCCTACTAGGACAAGAGTTCGTGTACCTAGTTTGGCCAGAGTCGACAAGGACTCATGCCGGCGGCCTCATCTCGGAAACCTTTCTGGGGGCATTGGGAGAGTATCTTTGCTTCTCCCAGTAAAGGGGAATTGTCAGGGTATACATGCTCATACACTAGGACGACCGGCATCGGCAAGGATGCATGCTGGCAACCTTTCCGGGGCATCAGGAGAGCAGCTTTGCTTCTCCCGGTAAAACAAAACCATCGGGGGTGTACATGCTCATATACCTAGACAGCCAGCATTGGCAAGGATGCACATTGGCGGCCTCATCCCAGAAGCCTTTCGGAGGCATCGAGAGAGCAGCTTTGCTTCTCTCGGTAAAACAGAACCTTCGAGAGTGTACATGCTCATATACCCAGATGGATGGTGTCGGCAAGGATGCATGCCGGCAGCCTCATCTCGGAAGCCTTTTTGGGGTATTGGGAGAGCAGCTTTGCTTCTCCTGAAAAAATAGAACTATCGGGGGTGTACATGCTCATACACCCGGATGGCCAGCGTCGACAAGGATGCATCCTGACGGCCTCATCCCGAAACCCTTTCCTGGGCATTGGGAGAGCAGCTTTGCTTCTCTCTGTAAAGGGGAACCATCGGGGTGTACATCCTCATACACCCAGACGGCTAGCATCGGCAAGGATGCATGTCGACGGCCTTATCCTAGAAGCCTTTCTGGGGCATCGGGAGGGTAGCTTTGCTTGTCCTGGCAAGATAGCAAAAAATAGGTAAAACAAGGCCATGGACATGGTAACCATCATGACTGACTTCTAGCTGAAAAGCCAGAGGTTTGGTGGGTCTACCTGTCGGCCTATTGGACAACCGAGTCTGGGATAGGATGTTCACCTGGTATGCCGCCTCCACTTCTGGGTGCAGGGATTTTTGCACCCAATCCCGACAGACGGGAGAGGCGAACACCTTCGGGGAGATGGTTGTCTGTAAGCGGAGACAACATGTCTAATGGTGGCCATGCGTTTCAAAGAAAAGGGACAGAGAAAACGTGGCGATATGTTCATAAAACACATAAGAAAACATCGATTTACATGTGAAAAAACCTGACGAAGGAATCATGACCGAACTGACCTTGATTATACTGGGTGGATTTACCTAAAGGAATGATACTTGAGCATGTCCTCCAACATTTCCCTTTGTGTGCAGAAAGGTCTAGTACGGTCAGGGTTCGAGGGAAACACGCTAAGTTAGAAGCATGATAGCAGGGGAAAGAGGTAGCTTACCTGCAAGGAGATGCTGGCGATGGTCGGAAGTCCTTGCTCTGGTGCGATCATGGGACATCGGTGCTCTGAGTAGCTCGCCTCTGAAATCACCTTTAGACTCTTCGAAAAAGCTCCTTTGAAGGTTGGGAAAAGGGTCCTCTTCTTCAGAACGTCTGAAAAGGTCTTCTTCTTCAAAATGTCGGAAAAAGGTCCTCTTCTTCAAAACATTAGAAAAAGGTCCTTTTGGCATGAAATGGAGGGCCCTTTATATAGGGAATTACCTTCCATTTTGGGTGATCTTGGGATGGAAACTCCGCGTACGTTTTAGTTCAATCCCGTGATCTGCGTGATTGATTGTGGGATTTATGTAATTAGATCTTGCCATATCTTTCCAATAGATTTGAATTATTGCCCAAGCGTCTAGCCGACAGCCATGATAGGTTGGCCGGTGGCCAAGTAAGGCAGATTGACGTGTGTTTGGAATGTAGCCAGGGGTCTGGGGGAATTAGGCCGTGGCAGAGAGCCAGGATTGTGCATTGATTCATGATCCGGAGGCCGTGTACTTTACCCTGGAAGTCGAATTGAGCCTTTGCAAACCATGTACTAGCTGAAGTTTCATATGGTTGGCCATTTTCTCTCCTCTGACATCTACGGGTGTGTTGACAAGTGTACCTGCATGTTGGTGGAAGAGTTCAGGATTGGCCGCTGGGTCAATTTATCAGCATGCTGGTGGGTGGCCGGCTGATTTACCCAGCCGCCCGATAGGTGTTGAACATGGGCTTCAACACCAATGAAGTGGAACTTCACTGGGGAGGAGTTTGGGGGAACTGGCCACCGGGTGATATTCCGGCGTGCCAGTGGGTGGCCGATTGATTTACCGGGCCACCCGATAGATGTTGAGCATGGGGGTGAACAGAATGCCCTATGCGAGGTTATATGGCCTTAGTGGAAGGAAACTGATGCCCTAGGGTTGAATGACCCTCCATGCATAGGTGATAGATAATGCAAGGCTTCACACTTTGTGAACATCCCTCGCTCATTACAAGTGAGATAGACTTCCTTGGAAGGTGTGTCAAGAGAAGTCTTGAGAAGTTCAAAGAGGATGCACTTTGAACTGTGATGACTGGACTTATACTCTCGATATCTTAACCGAGAGCTGCCTTGGTGGTGTGGACTTATACTTCTGGTTTCCTAACCAGGAGATGCCTTAGGGGGAGTTGGGCTTACCCTTTTGGTTCTCTAATCAGAAGATGCCTTAAGAGGGGATGGACTTACACTTTCGGTTCGCTAACTAGAAGACGCCTTGGATGTACTAGCTTACTGGGTGGTCGAGCCTAAGTGCCGGAGAGTGTATCAGCTGGCTTGGTGGTTGAGCAGGAGTGCCTAGGGGTGGAGCGTCTAAAAGTCAAGCGTTAGAGGGACAATGATGCCGGGTGACCTATTGTACCCTTGCACTTTTCTCTCTATTTTTTTTTTTTTTCGTGTGATGTGGCATGTTGTCTGGGCTACTTGTAGCGGTGCCCTGTTGTCTAAGCTAGGTGGCACGTGGCAGTACCCCCTTCATTCTGGTGAAGAACGGTTAGTGTCCACGTTTTGGGCGCGACTGGGATGTCGGCTTCCTGTGGGTAGTCGTGTCTCGGTAGCGGCTACTAGCTAGTTGACCCGGCGGCCAGCTATTTCTCCATGTGATGTCTCATTTGGCATGGGCCCTCATAGTGGCATCCTGCTATCTAAGCTGGGTGATGTGCGGGGGGAACTCGTTCGTTCCCGCAAGGAACGGTTGGCATCCTGATTTTGGATGCAGCCGAGGTGCCAACTATCCATGTGCAGCTGTGTCTCATAAGCGATGGCCGGCTGATTGACACAGCTTGCTTATTTAGCTACACACTTATTCACACATTAGTCCCCCTAGGTGGGGAGGAAGTGTCGTTTCCTCCCCTTATCTATGAGCAAAAGTAGTAATGTGTGTGAAGGTGTTGAGACATTGTATTAGGGCCCCTCCTCCTGTATCCTGGCTCGCTGCTTCTATAAAGGCAATGGATGCCAAGTCTATTTGCCAATGTTTTATGGATGGAAATAGTGGCATGCAGGAGGTAAGGGGATTTTTCAAATGGCTACTTGTGATAGAGTCCACGCAAGGTGGCTGTTTCGGCCCAATGGTGCTTTCCAAACCTATAGGGGAATGAAAGGTGGCTCACCTCTCAATAAAAAGGAACTGTTGGACATTCATGTAGGTGGATTTGGGAAAACATGGTTCCTTTGTCCAGTTGAAGCGTCTCTAAGGCAACAAAAATAGGTCTAGAAGAGTGATCCGAATGTTGTCCTTCTGCCCAAAGTTATGCTAATTCTTTCTCACAAGTTCACTTGGGGGTGCAAAGATAATGGATAGAAAAGTGCGGGTTCTGGAAATGTGGGCATTGGAACCTGGAGGTAGAAGCGACTTTCAGTGGAATGCCAAGCCCAATGCTGCTGAGGACGCAGTTGCCAGTAGGTCTTCTGTGAGGGATGCCAAGCCCTATCTTGACGACTTAGTGGGGATGTCAAGCCCTAGGACTAGAGAAAAAGAGAGAAGTGGGTGTCAGCAAATGGGTCTTGACACTCAGTTGTATTGGCGAACTTCGATGGGTTGCCAAGCCCTGAAGAGAAGGGATACTTGGTTAATCGCGACAAGTTAGGTATAGGACTACTAATAGCTGGTGGAATCCTAAAATCTACCCTTCCCCCTTATAGGAGTCTGTATGTTTTCAGGACTTAGTAACTAGTAACTTTTCTTCTTTTTCTTTTATATATATATTTTTTATTTTATTTTATTTATTTTTTGTTGAAGAAGGATTCTAGCCATTGACTTTTCTTCTTCTTCATTTTTGTCCTTTTTTTTTTTTTTCGTTTTTCTTCTTTTTTCTATTCTTTTTCTTTACAAAATGGAAATAAAATTGAGTTGAAAATGCTATTAGCCCTCCCCACGTGCTGTTGGCAAGCAGAGTAAGTTGATGGTGTTGAGACCGGGTCCAAGGGGGATACCTTACCTAGAGGGAGCCAAAGTTGGTGATCTCCCTCATTGTCGGGTGGCACTCGGGCTAGGTAAAAGAGGGAACTTGGATGCTCATTCGAAGGGGAGAAGTGATCTCCCACTGGTATTTTGTAATCGCTTGAAATCAGCATGAACTATGGAGATACGGACAAACCTTAACTACTCACTCTACTTTGTCTTGATGCCGTTGGAGTTAGAAGTTTGGATGCTCGGGTTTTTGACGTAGTAACCTAGTTGTATGTGGTAACACTCTTGGGGTCGATAGTTTGTCCAAGAGGTTTGGATAGCACTTCTTGAGTCGGATGTGCCGCCTGCTGCTGCGAACTATTCTCATCGCTGGCTGTGGACACGGCTACCGGGTAAGGATGACGCGATGGTCGATGGAAGGTCAGTTGGATGATGGAGTCTGTAAGGCATTGGGGCAACAAGCTGTGAACAGGGGCTGGGTTGTTTGCTGGTGTCTTGATGTTTCTTCTGGCAGATTGAGACCCAGAAGTTTTGCGGTGATGAGATTGAGGGGGGCATGAGTACTTTTCGGCAGATGATGATCTGGAAACCGTGCCAATTCTCGGGGGTGATGGTTTTGCTAGCCTTGTCGACTCTCTTCCTTCCCAACACCGACGTGGCAGGATGATCGAAAGGATGGACCTACCTGGATGCGCAAGGGTAGAAGCTCTACTTCCATCAGCAATACAGCTTCAGACCCGTAAACCAGGGAATATGGTGTTGCTCTGGTAGCGGTTTGCAAGGATGTCCAGTAGGCCCAAAGTGCGTACAGGTGATGGTCATGCCAGTCCTTGTGCATTTGGACCATTTTTTTGAGGATCTGGACCAACATCTTGTTTGCTGCTTCGACCGCTCCGTTCATCTGTGGCCTGTAGGGGGATGCCCTTAGGTGGTGGACGCAACATTGTTCGAGGTAGCCTATAACCTGCTTGGCTATAAAGTTGGTGCCGTTGTCGGTCACCACCTCGAAGGGTACACCATACCGGGTGATGATGTGGTTACACAGAAACTTCTAGGTGGCGGCTACCATGACAGTTTTGTAGGATGCCGCTTCCACCCACTTGGTGAAGTAATCTATGGCCACTAGTACGTACCGGTGTCCATTGGTGGTTGTCGGCTTGACTTCGCCTACCACATCCAAGGCCCACATAGAGAATGGCCAAGGGGAAGCCATGTTGTATAGCTCTTTGGGGGGCGTGTGGATGAGATTTCCAAGAATCTAGCATTGGTGACAGTGACAGGTGTAAGCTGTGCAGTCTGCCTCCATTGTGCTCCAGTAGTAGCCTTGCAGCATGATCTTCTTTGCCAGGAGGATCCCGTTCATGTGGGATCAGCAAACACCTTCATGGATTTCCTGCATAACCGTATGTGCCTTGGGCTGGGTCACACATCGGAGAAGAGTCTGGTTGTAAGACCACTTGTAGAGTTGTCCCCCGCTGAAGACGTAGCCGGTTGCTAGCTTGGACAATGTACGTCGATCTTGGGTGGTGGCTTCCGGTGGGAACTCCCTGGTTTCCAAGAACGTTTGTACATCTGAGTACCGGGGGCAGTCTTCTTGCTGTGATTTCCCCAGATCATCGTCTAGGAACTTGGGGCCTGCATTGTCTGGTTGGTCAACTGGGGCCGGTCGTCTGCATGGGCCGACTATCTACAGGGTGTTGGGGCGGCTAGCTAGATGTAAAGTTGAGGTTCCAATATCTGCTTGCTTGGGGACTTCTGTGAGGTGGTAGACGTCCTGACTGTGAGCTGGCTGGTGGAGCGTTGTGACTTCTATGGCTATGCTTCGACCTTCCATAATCATTACCCATGATGCCAGGATGGCCAAAGCGTCTGCGTATGGATTGTGTTTGCGGCTGACATGCTGGAAGTGGACGAATCGGAAGCTTTCAACTAATTGCAGTACGAGTTCTTGGTATGGCTGGAGCTTGGGGTCTCGGGTCCTCCACCTATTGAGAGTTTGGGAGATTACCAACATAGCATCGTTGAACACATGTAGATGGGTGACTTGGTGTTCCAATGCAAGTCATAGTCCCATGATGCAAGCCTCGTATTCCACCTCGTTGTGGGAGCACGTGAAGAGAAGCCGCTTGGCAACAGGCAGCATCTGTCCTTGGGGATACACTAGAACGACCCCCACTTCACGGCCTTTGGTATTAACCGCTTTGTCGAAGTATAGGGTATGGGGTTCTGGCTAGTCTGAATCTGGCTCACCAATGATGAAGATGGGCTCATCTGGGAACGAGTCCTCCAATGGTTGATAATGCAACACGAGCTGGAGCACTAGTTGGTCGGCCATGGCTTGGGCCTTCATGGATTTCTGAGATACGTACCAGATGTCAAACTTGGCAAGGAGCATCTGCCATTTTACGCACCTACTTACCAAGGCCAGTTGGTCAAAGAGGTAGCGCAGGGGGTCCAGGCAGCTAAGCAACAGAACTGGGTAGACCACCAGGTAGTGTCACAGCTTTTTCACCATCCAAACCAACGAGAGGTAGTATTTTTCTATCGATTCATACCATTCTTCTACCTTGGTGAATTTCTTACTAAGGTAGTATATGGCCTGCTCAACTCTGCTGGTGGTGTCATGCTGGCCATCTGGGATGAGACAGCACGAGAACCGGTGGCCGGGAAAGCTGCCACTTGAAGTGGTCAAAGGCAACTTGGCATTCTGCAATCCATGCAAAGCTGGCATTTTTCTTTAGCAGTTTGAAGAAGGGCTCGCAAGTCAGCGTAAGGCATGAGATGAAGCGCCCGATGTATTGTAGTCTTCCCAACAAGCTTCGGACCTACTACTTTGTCTGTGGGGGAGGCATATCTAAGATTGCCTTTGCCTTGTCAGGATCCACCTCAATCCCCTACTTGCTGATGACGAAGCCCAGGAGCTTTCCAATGGTGGCCCTGAACGTTGATTTTGATGGGTTTAACCTGAGCTTGTACTTCCTTAGGCGCTCGAATAATCTTCTCAAGTACTTGAGATGTTGTTGATGTGTGTGTGCCTTTACTACCATATCGTCGACGTAGACTTTGACTTCTTTGTGCATCATGTCGTGGAAAAGGGTGGTCATGGCTCTTTGGTAGGTAGCACTAGCATTTTTGAGCCCGAATGGCATCACCCTGTAACAGAAGATGCCCCAAGGGGTCGTGAATGCAGTCTTCTCTTTGTCTTCTTCCGCCATGAGGATTTGGTTGTAACTAGAGAATCCATCCATGAAAGAGTACACCTTGTACTTGGCGGCGTTGTCTACCAAGACATCTATGTGTGGTAGTGGGAAGTCGTCCTTGGGGCTGGCCTTGTTGAGGTATTGATAGTTGACACACATGCAAACCCATCCGTCTTTCTTTGGTATGGGCACCATGTTTGCCACCCATTCTGAGTAGAAGTTTGGCTAGAGGAACCAGACGTTCAACTACTTGTGAACTTCCTCTTTTAGCTTCTACGCCCATTCCTGTCTCATCCGTCGAGCTTTCTGCTTCACAGGGCGGGCTTCCGGTTTGAGAGGTAGCCAGTGGACTGCTAGCCGCTCATCCAAATCGGGCATGTCTTCGTAACCCCACGCAAATACATCCACCAATTCTCACAAGAGTGTGAGGAGTTATTACCAGTAAGGCTCGGGTACCTCTTTGCTAATTTTTGTTTCATTTTGATGTTGTTCATCCCCAAGGTTTACAAGTTGAACCTTGTTAGTAGAGGTTATACTGATGGGCTCGGGCGGTTGGAACCACGAACTAACCTCTTCCAGTTCCTGATCTTGCGGAGAGCCGTCAAGGTCTTCCCCTGATTGCTAACCCTCAAGTTGAAAGGGTGCTGGATGATGAACCTGGTAGGAGCTACATCCGTGGTCTCCTAGCCAGGTGCCAGGAAGGTATACCGGCAATCGATTAGGGATGACGCTAAACCCTGGGAAGGCTCTGGAGGAGAAGGCGATGGATTTGTCATGCTCGTCTGCTTGAGGTGTGAGGCTGCTAAACTTCGTTTGCTGCTCTGGCCACCGGACTTCGTTTGCTGCTCTGGCTGCCAGACTTCTTCTACTTCTCTGGCCGCTTGGTGCTTGAAGAGAGAGAGGGGCAGAAATGCCCCTAGTTTGGCCCCAGTTCCTACAATCAATCGTCGGGTAGATAGGAGGCAGAAACCAGGTAGAGTCTCGCATGAGGGTGCAACGGGCTGGTCACGTTCACCCATCCGAGTGACTATGGCGGGGGAGGGGCAGAATGCCCCTAGTTCTACCCCACGATGTTGGCCAGTGTTCTACTCATAGAGGGTGTTACCTAGACTAAGCAGGCTAGCTACCTCGACTCCGTGATGCGGCACCCCTATGGAGGGTTGATGGCTGTTGGATGATGGTATCGACGACTGGATGGTTCCCAGTTGTACCCTCTGCTGAGCGAGGCACTTGGTATGATTGCCAAGCCTCGGTTGACTTGGTTGGGTTGCCAAGTCGGTGGCTACTGAGGATGCAGCTTTCAGTGCACTTTTGCATGGGATGCCATGCCCTGGTCGACTTGGTCCAGTTGCCAAGTCGGTGGCTGCTGAGGACACAGCTGCCGGGGCACTTGTGCGTGGGATGCCAAGCCCTATTGTTGAAGGTGCGAGTTCCGACGTGAGTCACCCGGAAGCCATCAGGCTTGTCTCTTAACTCTGATGACCTACAAGCCTTGCTGTCCCCTTTCCTTGTAGGAACCAATCAGATGCAGGGTCCATTTCCGAAGCTCCTTCCTGTAAGATGGATGATGGTGGGGGAGGCTGGTGAAGGGTTGGGCCTTCATTGCCTACTGGAGACTCTCCAAACAATCGCAGCAAACCATCTTTCGGCTCCTGGTCTGGTTGTGGGTTGTCCTCCCAAGGCTCCATGTGCCTAGATAGATAGTTGAAGGCAGCTGGGTTCTGGATCACAGGTGGTGAGGTGGCAGCAACCGGTTTCAATGTCAGACGTTGTGACTCGGATGATGCTATGACTGCCACAGACTGTCTCGGATGATAGTAATTCTCAGCCAGTATAACAATGACTTCCCCCTTCCATAGGAATTTGAGCATCCTGTGAAGGGTGGAAGGTACAATGGAATTTTGGTGGAGGAAAGGACGGCCCAAAATAAGGTTGTAGCTTGGAGGAATGTCCACCACATGTACCAAAACTTCGAAGGCAGCCGGTCCGATGACGAGGGGGAGAACAATCTCGCCTCTAGCTTCATGGAGAGTGCCATCAAACCCCCTCATTACTCGGTCTATGGGAAGCAAGTCTTCTTCCTTGATCCCCAACTTATGCAGGACTTGTAGTGGACACAAGTTTAGCTTGAATCCGTCATCAATCATGACCATGGGGATGCACAGGTCCTTGTACTGTACCCGGATGTACAGGGATAGGTTGTGATCGATCCCGACTGGCGAGAGGTCCAAGTCTAAGAAGTAGACGAAAGATAGGACTATCACTGTTGCCACCATCCCTTCTTTGGTGAGTTTGTTCACTTTCGCCACCTATATTGCCCTAAGGAGAGTTTCTTGATGCTTAGTGGATGACCAGAGTAGATCCCATATTGAGATATCAGCCCGTATCCCTTGTAGCAGGATTGACAAGTCTGTGGGCAGTAGTGAGTGGGTAGCCGGCGTTGGTGAGGTGGCTGCCGGTGAAACAAATGGGCGGCTATCAGTCGATGGTTGGCTTTGCACTCCCAGGAAGGAGATCCGCTCATGGCATGGCTTCGGTTGATATACTTGGCTGGACTTGGTTATAGCCGTACATGTGGACGGCTATTGTTGGAATGGGATGGGAGCTAGAGAGATGATTGCCTCCTTGCCCTTACGCTACTCAAAGGTGGATGTAGTTGGAGCAAATGGCGAGGTCAAGGGCGTGAACTGCTGCCTTGCCAGACGTGCTTGGAGTGGTGCTGGGGCTGCAGTTGCTGGAGTGACTGTGCTGGCTGGAGCATTGGCCAGGGGAGTGAGATTGGTCGCTGGGACCTTGGGGATTGAGGGCATCGTAGGGATGGCCGCTCTGACCAGGGTGGCTAGTGAGTAGAGGATCACCTTGGGTCGGGCTAGGGCGGCTGTCTTGGTGCCCAACACCCCTGATACGGTAACCATGGGTGCCACTCGGACAAAGGGTTTTTTGGAAGACGGGGATGGCGCTTGTTGCTGTGTAGGTCATGAAGACCTCCTCCCCCTTCGATTGTTGTGGACAGTGAAGACAGTGGACTAGAGTTGCTAGTAGTAAGGTCGGAGCTCCTCTAGCGATGGTGGGTTGTTGGTCAAACGGATGAGGTTGACCAGGTTTAGCCAGGTGGTTCTGGCTTCTAGCGGTTGTGTTGAAGAGAGGGATCACCTTGTCCCTTTCCCACGTCTAGTTGAATGCACGGACACCGATTGCATCGGCTAGAATCCTTCAAGCGGATGCCGTCTTCTATTATCAGTAGTCGGGAGGATAGTGTTCACCCGAGAGTTCTTCACATGGTTGGGGAAAGTTTGCTGGCTTAGCTCGGAAGTAGCGGGAGGCTGTTGAAGCTCGATGGTTCCCGAGTCGATGAGGTGCTGGATGGCCTGTCTCACCGTCTAGTAGTGGTCGGTCACGTGGCCAGCAGATTGGTGATACTTGTAGTACTGCTATGAGTTGTACCATGGGGGAAGAACAGCTGGGGGTGGCCTGATAGGAGGGAGCATGAGCAGCGTCTGTGCCCTGCGGAACACTTGGCTCAGTGGTTCCGAGAGCAGCATGTACTCCATTGTGCGTGGCTGCTGTACCTGTGTAGGTGGTTAGCGTGGTTGCCGCAGCTATTGCTGGGTGGGGCGCTATTGGTTAGCACCCATTTGGCCCCTGGTTCCTTCGATGGAAGGATCCTAGGGCTACTGCCTACCATTGCCATGATGCCAGCGGCTCAGGTGCGGCTGCCAGTGGTAGAGCCCTTGCCCTCCAAGGTTGCTAATTTGGAGCCTCTCGAGCTGTGTAGACTGGTTGCTGAACTGGGGTGATGGCTGGTGGACGATAATCCTAGGCCAGAGCGTACACCTGCTGCAGCTGATATGGTGGGGGCGCTGTTGCCATGACAGTGACAGGAGACGGTTGCGTGTTGTTGTTCCTATGGCCCCCATTGTCACCTATTTCTGATGGCCTAGGATGGATGTTTCCTCCAGTGTTGGGTCCAAACGGGAGGGCCGAGAATCTTCTTGACTTTAGAAACCCCTCTAGGCAGCTGTTGGCCTTGATCAGCTAGGAAAATGTATTGTACAACTGAATGCACAGGAGCACTGCCAATGATGGTTGGGCCCCCTATACAATCATGTCCAAGTAATCTTCCTCAGCTGGCTTGTCCCGGATTTGGGACGCTAGGGCGCTCCACCTACCAATGTAGCTACTGAATGGCTCATTTCATGTTGGCGGAGGCTGCGAAGGTCTTCCAACTTGGGTGCCAGGTTCTAGTTGTACGCGTACTATTCTTGGAACATGTATGCCAGCTCTTCCCAGTTGTAGATTTTGTTCAAGTCCAAGGACATGTAGCATGACAGTGCCGGCCCTTGGAGGGATTTTTGGAACAACCAGACGAGGAGCTTCTCCTCGTGCTGCAATGCCGCCATGTCCCCACAGTAAGCCCGAAGGTGCACGCAAGGGTCGTCGTGCCTATTGTATTTGACCAGTTCGGTATATCCAACTGGCTGTCCAGCGGCCCCAGAAAGTTTTCCGGGGAAAGGTTACATATGGCCAGACTGACTATAGTAGTTTTTCGTTCTAGAGCTGGAGAGAGGCCGGGATTGCCCTGGCTGTCTGGGGTGCCTAACACCTTCCCCAACAGTACCCTGAGCCCCATATCCAGTACGGCTCTCGAGTAGTCAGTATTTTATTTTTCCCTTAGGATTTTTAACATACTTGTCACATTTGCTAAGCGAAGCTGCTTTCAAATGCATTGAACCATATCACCCTTCTTTTGGTATCCCTTGCAGATCTTCACGGACCCCTGCGGGTTCTCCGGGCACTGTCTCCTCACGGACCTCTGCCTTGTAGGTTCTGGACCCCGCTGGCTCCCCCTATCCTAACTCGCTCACAAGCAAGAGCCATGGCCACCGGTTTCGCTGCAGCTTCCGGATCATCCCCTTCCATCACCACGACAACTTTTGTGCCGTTGTCATTGGTCTTCGACCCACCACCGCCTGTCGTCACCCGGATGAACTTTACTAGGCCCGTCATCGTGCCTACGGGAACCCCGGACCAACCAAGGGAGCCAAATCTGTTTGCTGCTGTAGCATTCGACAATGCCACAGTGCATCCTACACCGCCGGCTTCTCCGGCCACTGAAACTGAAGGTAACAGGCCAGCTCCCACATGGAGCACTGACCTATCCTACCAACCACCCTCGAACACCGAGGGCATAGGAGCGGCCAATGCCTTCCTGCCACCTCAACCAGGACATTTCGAGCAGACCCTACTGGCTCATCAGTTGATGTGCTATCAACAACAAGGGATTGGTTCCATAATCCCCCCCAGGCCAACCATCCGTGTCCCGGAGAGGCCACAATCCGAAGAATACGACGTCGTCACTACTCCCATCGCCGACCAATTCGGCCCGCCACCGCTCCAGCTAACAGCCACCATGGCTACCGTCCCGGCGCCCGACCTGCAAGGGCAGCTACTGTAGAGGATAGCTGAACTGGAGGCATCTTTCTGGAGCATGAAATCCGACCCGCTTGGACCTTCCCGTGCCATCCAAAATCTCTGTTTCTATCCCAAAGTGATGCTCCCTCCCGATTTCAAAATGCCTGAACTGGTCAAATACAATGGGCACGGGGATCCTCGCACGCACCTCCGAGCTTTTTGTGGGGACATGGCAGCACTGCAACACAAGGAGAAGCTCCTCGTCCGGCTATTCCAAAAATCTCTCCAAGGACCTGCACTTTCCTAGTACATGTCCTTAGACCTAACAAAGATCTACACCTGGGAATAGCTGGCGTACATGTTCTAGGAACAGTACACGTATAACTTGGACCTGGCACCGAAGTTGGAAGATCTTCGTTGCCTTCGCCAACGTGAGAATGAGCCATTCAGTGGCTATGTCGGTAGGTGGTAGGCCCTGGCATCCCAAATCTGGGACAAACCTGTAGAAGAAGACTCTCTGGACATAATTGTACAAGGTGCCCAACCATCCCTGGTGGCCCTTTTATGCATTCAGTCGTACTCAACTTTCTCCCATTTAATCAAAGCTGGTAGCCCCCTGGAAGGATTCTTGAATTCGGGGAGATTTTCAGCTCTTCCATTTGCGGCCAACCCTAGTGGAAACGTACGTCCCCGGCCACTGGCCCTGGGCGATAACATGGGGAACAACTGTGGCCCCCGAAGGAGTGACAACAGCCGTCCGGCTCTCGTGGCCGTTGTGGCAGCACCACCACCACCATACCAACCACAACAGGTATACGCCCCGGCCTAGGAGTACCATCCGCCGGCAATCACCCCGGTTCAACAGCCGGTCTACACCACTCGAGCGGCCCCGAATCAACAACCTTGGGGGCCCAATGCTCCACACCCAGCAGCCGCATCCGAGCCACCGACCCGCCAACAGTGGCAGGTAACATCACCGACAACCTCTCAACAAAGAAACCAGGGACAAGGAGGAGATCGCCCAAGCGTTAACCAACAACACCCCGATCAGCAAGAGCGTGGGCCACGCCAGCCGCCCCCACAACTACAGCAGCTGCGCATTACAGAATACACGCCGCTCTCTGAACCGCTAAGCTAGGTATTCCGCCGGGCCCAAGCACTGCTCACGCTCCCCCCTGTCAAACCACCTGCAGCTGTTCTTCCTGCCTGGTACAATTCACAGCAGTACTACGAGTACCACCAGTCCGCTTGCCATGCCATGGATCATTGCCGGACATTGAGAAAAGCTATTCAAAGGCTTATCAACTCAGGCACCATTGAGCTTCAACAGCCTCCCGTACCTGCAGAGCTGGGCCAGCATACCTTCCCAAATCATGCAGGCAACTCCCAAGTCAGTGCTATCTTCCTAGGTGCCTGAAAGAGGCACTTGCTCGAAGGGTTCCGGCAAGTACAACCGGTTTCCGCCTACCCAATTGGGCACGGACAAGGGACAAGAAGATCCCTCCCTTCGGTACGGCCGCTAAACGCAGGAACTCCCTTGCTAAACACCGTCGACCTCATCTGTCTGACTAACCACCCACCGATGCTTGAAGAACTCTGGTCGTACTATCAACAACTCCAGACCTCCATCTTCACTGTCAGCAGCCATCGAAGAAGGCGAAAGTCTTCAAAGCCTACGATGCAACAGGCGTCATACCCACCTGCAGGAAAATTCTTCGTTCGGGTGGTGCCTACAGTTGCCGCGTCAAAAGAACCGGTTGTCGCATCAAGGGAGCCGGCCGTCGGGACGACCACACGAGCTCAGCCCAAGGTAATTCTTTACTCACCTGCTACCCCAGTCAGGGCAGTCATCCCGGCGGCACCTCCGAGCCCCAAGGCCTCAACCATCGGCTTTGCGTCCACGACCGACACTCTAGCCAGCACGGCCTCTCCAGCGACTGCAACGCTGGCACCACTCCAAGCACACTTGGCAAAGCAGCAGCTCACCAGGCCCTCCCCTCTGGCCACGCTCACTTCCAAACAACATAAAGGAAAGGGGATAGAACAGCCGTCCACATCTACGACTATAACCAGGTCGGGCCAGGTGTATTAGCCACAGTCGCGCCCCAGAGGAATCTCCATCCCGGTAATAGCAGGACAAACTTCAACCAATAACCGACCACTGGCTGCCGCTTCAGCAGGGCCGGCAGCCCCCTCCTCAGCACCGGCCATCTAGTCGCAGCCACTCCCGAACCTGTCAATCTAGCTACAAGGGATACGGGCAGATATCTCTCTATGGGACCTACTCCGATCCTCTATCGAGCACCGGGAAACCCTCCTCAAAGCACTATAGGTGGCCAAAGTGGACCAAAGTCTCACTCTCGGGGCCATACAAGGAATGGTGGCCATGGTAACAGTCCCCTCCTTCATCTACTTCTTAGATCTAGACCTCTCACTGGCCGGGACTGATCACATCCTGTCCTTGTACATTTGGGTGCAATACAAGGACCTCTGCTTCCCCATGGTAATGATCGACGACGGATCTGGGTTAAACCTGTGCCCGCTACAAGTCCTGCACAAGCTGGTAATCAAAGAGCAAGACTTGCTCCCCACCGACTGGGTGATGAGAGGGTTTGACGGCACCCTTCACGAAGCCAAAGGTGAGGTCATCCTTCCCCTCATCATCGGACCAACAACTTTCAAGGTTCCTGTGCATGTGGTAGATATTCCACCGAGCTACAATCTTATCCTAGGCCACCCATTCCTCCACCAAAACTCCATTGTGCCTTCCACCCTTCATAGGATGCTTAAGTTCCTATGGAAAGGGGAGGTCATCGTCATACTGGCGGAGAATTACTACCACCCAGGACAATCCGTAGCAGCTGTGGCATCTTCCGGGTCACCACACCTAACACCAGAACCGGTTGCCGCCTCACCACCGGATCCCCAGAACCCAAATGGTTATGACTATCTGTCCAGACGAATGGAGCCCTGGGAGGATAACCCACAACCAGATCAGGAACCAGAAGAAAACTTGCTACGACTGTTCGGAGAATCTCCGGTATGCACTGGGGACCCAATTCTTCACCAACCTCCCTCACCAGTGCCAATCCTATACGGAGGAATTTCGGAAATGGATGTAGCGTCCGATTGGTTTGTACAGGGAAAGGAGACAACAAGGTGCACTCCTTCCCCCTCTCCTTCAAACTAGCACTGCAGCACCCACCTAATGACCTAGGTGGGAACACTCCAGGCTTGTAGGTCATCAACATCAGAAGGCAAGCTTGATGGCTTCCATGCGACTCATGCCAGAACCTGCTCCTCCAACAGCAGGGCTTGGCATCCCACGCACAAGTGCGCCAGTAGCTGCGTCCTCAGCAGCCACTAACTTGGCAACTCGATCAAGTCAACTGGGACTTGGCAATCATACCAAGTCTCTCACTCGACACAGCAAACCACAAATACCTCGAACACCAGTCAAATCAACCAGAAACCACCCACCACCAACGGTGGCCCTGCATCATGGAATTAGGACAGCTGGCCTACTCAGTCTGGGCAACATCTTTCAAAGCACTGGCCAACACTCCAGGACAGAACTAGGGGCATTCTGCCCTTCCCCTCAAGCCAGTAAACGAGATCGGCCTATTGCATTCTCGTCCAAAACTCCACCCGGTTTCCGCCTCCCATCTACCTGGCAGCCGGTTCCTCCCACCTAGGTAGAACTAGGGGCATTCTACCCCTCACTCTCTGTGGATGCTTGGCGGCTAGAACAACTGATGGGGCTCGACGGCCCCTACTTGCAAAGCCAAGAATCCAAAGAAGAAGACCCGTGGGTTCAACCACCCGAGTCTACGAGCATAGCATCTACTTATGAAATTGAGCTTGTAAACCTTGGGGATGAACAACATAGAAAAGAAACGAAAATTAGCAAAGAGGTTCCCGAGCCATATCGGCAACAACTCCTCACACTCCTGCGTGAATTTGTGGAGGTGTTTGCATGGGATTATGAAGACATGCCCAGTTTGGATGAACGGGTAGCAGTCCACCGACTGCCCCTCAAACTGGAAGCTCGACCTGTGAAATAAAAAGCTTGACAGATGAGACAGGAATGGGCCCAGAAGCTGAAGGAAGAAGTCCACAAACAGTTGAATGTCCGGTTCCTCCAGCCTGTCTTCTACCCAGAATGGGTGGCAAACATGGTGCCCGTCCCAAAGAAAGATGGGCGGCTACGCATGTGCATCGACTATCGGGACCTCAACAAAGCCAACCCTAAGGACGACTTCCCGCTACCACACATAGACGTCTTGGTAGATGACGCCGTCGAGTACGGGGTATACTCTTTCATTGATGGATTCTCCGGATACAACCAAATCCTCATGGTAGAAGAAGACAAGGAGAAAACCACATTCACACCCCTTGGGGGGTCTTTTGTTACAGGGTGATGCCATTCGGGCTCAAAAATGCAGGTGCTACTTACCAAAGAGCCATGACCACCCTCTTCCACGACATGATGCACAAAGAAGTCAAAGTCTACGTCGACGACATGGTAGTGAAAGCGCGCA
>JAMKPZ010015990.1:0-17739 GCA_024699675.1 Amphibolis antarctica | reverse complement strand
ATGTATAATAAAAAATAAAAATATATAATATTTAACTCCGAACAAATCGAGCCGTTGTCACTGAAGCTGCTTTGTTTTCCCAGCTCGTCGGGGGTTTGTTTGTAACTTTGTATACATAAAATTCTATACGCTGGTTGATAAGAAGTTTATATTTTTCTTAGATCGGTAAGATTTTTGAGTTCAGAAAATTTTTTTAAAATTTTTATTAATAATTATAGTAAAAAATTTAATTTTTATTATACTATTTATTAAAATATATATTTTATATAATAAAAAATATTACAAATTTCATTTACAAATAAAGTTTTAGAGTACGTTTGCGTAACGAAAAAAACTACTTCTAGAGTGACAATAAGTCATTTTAGGATGAATATTTATCAAACAACGCATAAATATTTCACTCTCGAAAACTCGAGTGTACGTTCAACGCCAAATCCTCAAAACACCACCAAAAATTTGATGAATTGTTTATTCAATATATGATCATACAACATTGAAACACAAGACAATATCTGATCGTTTTAACGTGAATTTGGAAAACACTTGCACGATTTCAAGTTGAATGAGATATCAGAAAAGATCGAAAGCTAAACTTTCGTGCAAATAATTTCAACTCTTAACATATCATTCATAAAATCTGCATCAATAATATATTGTTCGCGACGTAACAACATTCGAACATCACTGATCAATATTAACCTCGTTCTGTAATAAGGTATTATAATTTAAAAAATTACGAAGAGATGAAATAAAAGAGATTTATCACATAAAGTTGAGCTGACAAAAAATTACGAAAATTTGTACGTAATGCGGTGATATCACACATGAAACCATGTCCTTAATTGTTTCTGAATTTTTTACTATATTCTTTCATTTTTTTATTATATAAATCTAAAATAATATTTATTAAATAATTTTAACATTTTATAAAAAAATTATATTAAAACACTTCAATATTATAATTTTTTTAAAAAAACGTAAATTTCACCTTACATAATTTTAACTTCTAAACAAATACACTTCATATAAAAGCACGAGAATCTAGTCAGAGAACTCCACGAATTTGGTATATATATTTTTACCAAACAAAATATATAAATAACAACTACGACCGCTCAGTAAAAGTAGATGTAAAATGATGATAATAATCTTTTCTTCCATAAACAACTTTTGTTAATTTTGTAGAATTATTTATCTAGAATCGATTGTTCGATAAAAAATATGAACTCTAACCTTACATATCCTATCCTCATTTTCAAACATAAGCTAAAATAAAACACATGCAGTACACAACAACTCACTCAACAAAACACAACTCACAGTAACAGACGTAATAGCATGACTCTCCTAAGTCGGATACCATCTCCCTTCTTCTTTGCTAGGTGGAGGACGGTGCTAAAGTGCCGAAGGAGGGAAGGACTTCATTTTACCTTTCCTGGTCTTTCATGAACAATGTGGCACACTGATCATCATAAATGGGGTGAAAACATATTAGACTGGTTTGTTGGACAGAAAAAATGAGGCAGATTGATCTCTTGTTGTGTTGTATTACATGAAATCGTGTGGTTTCTAAAACTTACAGGCTGCAATATGTTCCCACCTCCAACATGGCATCTAATACAGGCCTTTTGGAACAATGCTGCTCCTCTCGGAAGATTAAAAAGTAAAATCTTGGAAATCTAAAGGATATATATCTTTGCAAACCAAAAGAGGGGACCTTCTTGCTATGCCCTCACCTGGAGTTAAGGCGAACAAGGGAGTGGATAAGGTGAGTGCTGCGGCCATGAAAGAAGGAGCTAAGCATGAAATAAAAAGCTTGTGCACTTCTATATATAAGTATAGAGTTAGAGTTAAAAGTAACGAAACATAAAATTACATAGTAAATTATAAGATAAAAATTTAAATATAGAAATTTGTAAGATGATGATGATATGTAAGAATTTGTGAAAAATTAGTGTATATATAGTAAATAAAGTTTGAACAAGCTGAGCCTTTGTGAAATTGTAATCATTTCTGAAAAATTTGTGAAAAATTAGAATCAGACATGCAAAAATTAGTGTGATTGATTTTTACGCAGTTAGTGTAGTTGGGTGGTTGCAGTTGTTTCCATTATATAAGTCAGTAGCAGGAAAAGAACATGTGAATTTTAATCAAGCATGTTTTAAGATTAATCACCATGCTGGCTCATTAAGGTTACTACTACAATTATTAGTTTCTGTTACTAAATTTTTTTACTGTTTGGAGTGTATTGAATCGTGGGATAAGAAAGACGAGAAAAAATAAGAATTATTATTTGAACAAGTTAGAAACAAGGGAAAGAATGAAAACTTTTGAGTCAAAAAGTTAATTTGAAAAGACCTTTTAGTTCAAAAACTGTATCAATTTTTTGTGTGGAAAATATAAAATTCTATTTACATGTTTGTATTTAATTTACCATTCTTAACTTTAGATTGACATCACGGTCCATCCAATCAGACTGGTGTCACTGGCCCAATCAACGACACACTCAAATAGTGCCGGGTTGGGCTGGTCCGACTTGGCCCAGCCCAAGCGACACCTATAGTTAATTCCTCATCCACAGATTCGAGGAGATCGGTAAGGATGGAGATATGGAGCCCAATGGGAAAAGTAGGGGTCCTCGTCGGCGAAGATGTACGGCGTCGATGGCATTCGTGATCAGGGCGGAAGCTGTTGGGTTTCTTTTCACGTGGAAGATGATTTAATTATAATATTTTATTATTTTACCTATAAAATCTGTTGGGTTTCTTTGACATAGTTTACCTATAAAATCTTACTTGTAGTGGAGAAACAAAAAAAAATTTACAAGAGAAATGGTGATTGTATTTTCATCATTTTCGCTTGTTGTTACACCATTTAGATCATAGGGTTGATTAGAAAAGTTTTTGTGGTTAGATTGAATTGAGATTTTAATAATAAGGTCGTGACTTAATATTATTTAAATTAGATAGTTAGATCAAGTATCAGAATGGTAGAGAATCGAATTCCAAAAAGATTTTGTTTGTGCAATTTTGTAGTACATATTTTTGGTAGAAAATCAATTTGATGGGTAAAACAAAGTCTGTTTTGGTTGAAATTTTTTCAATAATTTAGGGATTCGTGAAGTTTCATTTCTGCTGAGTTTCATAATTTTAAGAGTTATTTAGTGATAGCAGAAATTTTTGAAACGTGAATAGTCAAATTAGATAATCTATGGTGCGTAATACTTCTAATTAATCACTAAAAAAAGATTTTTATACTTATTTGATTATAATAAAATATTTGAAGGTATACCAATCGGTCTTATGATTTTTCTTCGTTTTAATATTATTTTACTTATAATTTATTTAATTTTATCATTAAAAAATTACTTAATTCATTTTACCCAACAGAGCGAGACGAGATGATTCACGACCGAAAAAGGAGAAAAGGAGTGAAGAAGAGGGAGAGAAGTCGCTGTCGATCGAGCTCTGTTTCGACGACGGTACAGCAGGTGTTCGTTTATTTACAAAAGAGATGGAGCTGAGGCGGAGCTGACGCTCTTCAACGACCGTCGAACAAACTCTAACAACAAACATAAAAGAAAAAAAGAAAAACAGAAGAAGAAGAACCACGTCAGCAAGCGACCTGATGCGGCGTGAGTTAGTTCGATGCAGAGCACTGCCGTGCAAAGTCGAGGACGCGGCGGAAGTGGTCGACGGCGCAGGGGATGGCGATGACGCTTCCGCCGTGCTCGTACCCGAACTCCCTGGCGGACATCTCCAGCAAAGACCCGATGCTCGGATGCTTCAGGAGGTCGATCTGCAGCTGGAACCTCTGCATCTCCTCCCCCTTCTCTCCCACCAGAACCGGTACGTACCCTTTCCGAACGCTCCCTTCCGCCTTCCCCATGCCCTGCTTACAGCCTTATATATCTCTATCGATCTCCCTATCTATCTGCTTGCGGTGGCTGGCGAATCAGGAACTGCGACGTAGCTGCGTGCTCATGCCTGTGACAAACACCACCGGTTGTTTGTGGCCGGTCTCCCTGCAGCATTCTTCTTACTTATACATGGCGCCGACCTTACCTTCCTTTGTCATAGGTCGTATTATTATTAGTTGGGGGTTGACCTGTACTGCGATCGATGTTGGTCCAGCGCCACAGCCATCACCTCGGTCCCAAATTTCAAAGCCGCACTCAATTTGGCAGAGATGGACGATGGCGCCTCGCTTTCAACTTCTCTGACTGGAGACCGTATTCGTTCGTCACCCCATACGCTTCCGCTCTTCTCTTCCACTTCGTCCGCAAGGAGTTGGATTTAGCGACACGTTTTCCGTATATATACAAAGGGGTTTTTTTTATCGATCCTCACGTATCTTTCGTAAATTTTTTAATATAATATTTATAATATTAAAATTATAGATTTTTATACGAAGTTTTTTATACTTTTACCTGCTTTTTCTTAAACAGCACAGAAGTTTTTTATTTGTAAATATTTTTTTTATTCGTATGATAAATACGATTTTTTTTTTTCTGTCTCTCTTTGCGCTTTGTTACCGATCACAAAAAAATTACTACTACGAGAAAAAACGTGCAGCAATGATCGACGATTGATAAGCTCGTATATTATATATATATAGGACTGACGATTCAAATTTCTTCTTGAGTGACAACGACGATACTACCTACACAGAGTATGCCGTAATTTGTATTTTGTAATAATAGTATTTTTGCATTTTTTTAAGTTTAAATTTTGAAGAGAGACAATCGGGTGGATGAAGCATCAAAAATCCGTCGGCCAACGAGGTTGTACAAAGAGACAATCTTTTGTACCTTATTTGTTTTTTATTTTAGTTAACTTTGAAAGTTGAATTTCATACTTGGTGAAAAAAAATTAAAGTTAAGGGTCTATTTGTAAACATTGAAAATCTGAGAAAATTTAAGCAAAAATTTTTTTTAAGTCAATTTGTGTACGTCATAGAAATTTTGAAAAATTAATTTTAAAAAATTTATAATTATTTTATATTTTAACATTCAAATATAATTTCACAATTTTTTTTATATTTTATATTTTAATTATTTTATATTTAACGAAAATAGAAGTTTTTTTTGTAAATTTACAATTACGTGAACCACATGCATGTCTTGGACTTTGTACGGTTTGTTTGATCGAAATAAAAAATTTACGTCTTATTAATTTGTGTGTTTCGAGGCGGACACACGCATGATCGATGACGACGAAACTCTTTTTTTATTTAAAAAAAATCAATAATAATAAATAAATAAAATTATTATAATATAAAATTCGAATTCGATGATGTGCTTGACGGTCGACCGTAAACTTTGCCTCGGTTGACCGGATGCTTGTCGAATTTTGACTCTCGACCAACCGGAGGTGGCGACCGAATCGAATGCACCGCTGACTCAGAAGTTTTAAATCACGTGCAGTGTCTCAAATCAGGAACACGGCTTCTGTTGTCGGTAAAAAAAGCGTTGCCGTCGTTGACCACAAAAATGCAGTGGAAGGCGGCAGACAATAATTTGTTAGTATTATTATGTTTGTATAATTATATAATTATATTTTTTATATTTTGATATTATATAATTAAGATTTAATGACTCTGTAGGTGTCTCGTTGGATAAAAGATGAATGACTGTTTGATGAAGAGAGAGAGTGTTAGAAAAAAAGAAATCTGCGCGGAAAAAGTTCCCTTACTTAAAGCAAACGAAGTCTTAGTTGAGAAAATATGTACATTAATTCATCATGCAATTTATAGTGGTAATTAATTAATAATTACTTTTGTTTATAGGTGCAAGTCCTACCTTCATTTTTTTTCTCATTTTCAAATATTAGGTATTCAAACACTCTGACTCTTCCACTTTTCCGGCTTTTGAAGGTCTTAATTAAAGTGTCGATCTCTTGGATTGATGAAATGTATACTAACTTGGACTACCCTTACTTCAGCATGTATATATATGGGATTGTTCCAACATATATATATATATAAATAATGAATGGACGACCTAGCTAGGTTTCAACATCATGATTCCACATTGCATCATATTGAAATGGAGGTAGGAAAGGTGATGTACTTAGTTGTAGAATTTTGACCATTCAAATCATGCTTTCAAGGATAAAGAAAGGTATTTGAAATGAGATAGAAAAGAATTCCATCGGAATTCAATTCAATTTTCATGGATATATTGCACAAACACCACCTTAATCTTCTCATTAGTGTCTTTCATGTAACTAATTGTCTTTCATTTCAATTATTCCTAAAAAGTTTTGTGACTTTTGGTGTAGCATAGTGGTGGTAAATTTTCTTGAAATAGTGGAACTAGGATTAGCAATAAAATACATTTACCTCTTGTTGCATTTGATGTCATTGTGCCTTGAATTGATTGTGAAAATTAATATATGTTTATTTCTGTAGTTGAACACTAGATAAGACAAATTTTGTACCAATTGTCAATATAATAGAATTTTGGAGATGAACCATTTGGTCTCATAGTTTAATTAGCACCATACATGAGTTGAGCTTGAGGAGACCATAGAAAAACATGTGTTTTCCACACCCAAAAAGATACCGGGAAAAGTCTACACTTTTTGCTATATTGTTCTTAAGATTTGTGTCTTTGGAAAATACGAGAAATAACAAAGAATTGTAAAAATTTGAACTTATTATTTCCCACTACTTCTCATACTTTCTGTAATATGATTTCCAAATTAAGGTGCCTACACTTACCAAAGGGAAAAACTCCTCCTAAATTTCACTTGGTTCTTATACAACAAGTTGGCCATGTTTTTCCATAATAAACACCTTTGAGTAGGTTGTAGAAGATTTATTTAGTATCACCAATCTTTCATTTTTCTGATTTTGAAGATCACCACTTTCTTGAGATCAACTATATATGATTTCTTTGATTGGAAGATTTATTTAGTATCACCAATCTTTCATTTTATCGTAATATCAAAATCAGTTCACGAACATTACACATGAGATGCTATAATATCTCTACGAAAGAAGCAATAATTTAATTACGAAAGTTGTAACCTTACAGATATATCTTTACAAAATTTAAAATCACGGCCATATATAATATATATATTTTCATGAGAAGTACTTTTCAGTTGGCCGATCAACTGAAAATTAAGGAGCTATATAAAATACAAGGTATGCCATATAATTGAAATGACACGACCTATACAAATATCACCAACTTTTGTGAGATCATCAAGATGTAAAACTCCCTTTTATTTAATTATATAAGACTTTGAAGAAGATATTGAAAGGTTGATCGCATGCGTACATGGTCGTACGTAGTACAAGTACGTGTCTCAATTGTTATCTTGTTTTGAATGCGCCTCGGTCAATTTGATCAGCCTTCGAAAATATATTATAAATATATATGCTTTTTCTCCTCTTCGTCTTGAATTGATTTTTTTATATTTAAGTCTACGTACGCTTCTACAAGGAGCCGCTCTCGTCTTTTGTTTGAATGCACCCAAACTCCTTTTTTTTTTACATACGTAGGATTAGATAAAAATAAATTATTAAAAATTTATTTATCAGTCAGAATTAAATTTAACGAAGAAGTATTTACGTACATTATAGAATTAAATAAAATTTAAAATTTTAGTATTTGTACATGTAATAGAATTAGACAGTATTAAATTTATTTTTTATTTTAAAAAATAATAAAAAATTAATATATTTTAAAATTTAACTATTGACATTTTAAAGGATGCAAAAGTTATAAGATGTCCTATAGAAGGGAGCAAGCAGAAAGATTTTGCTTAATTCACAAGAGAAGATGTTGGAATTGAATTCTAAACCTTCTTTTTAAATGAATTTCGTCTAATTCTATAAAGTAATTGAATTTCGTCGAAAAAAAATTAACACAAACATCTGAATTAGATAGAATTAAATTTCTTTTATTTCAATTTCTCTCAATTCTACGGGTTGTAAATTTATAAGTGATCAGTATTTAAGGAAATATTCAAAATCAAAATTTTAAAGTCTAAAGATATTTTCAGAATTACCGGACTACTGCTTCAATGGTGAGGTACGTATATTTTATTACTTCTGCGGTAGTTATATAAGTCGCCAAATAAATATAAAATCGCAGAGCAGATTAAACCCAGCAGTAATTTACAGAGTCAGCACCAATTAATCGGTAGGAAGCTTTTGAGGAAGAAGTACTTAGAGTAAATAATATTGATTTTCTTGAGCTTTGTCAAGGATGCACGGTGAGCTTGGATTTAATATATTGTGATTGCAGTTCCTTTGTTTAGTACTTACATGAGATACAGTATTAATAATTAAGGCCACTGCAGAATAGTAAACATGAGTATATTTAATTCTTTAAATAAAAAACCGACAACTAGAAGTTGCCGGCCGAACTGTGATATTCCACGTACTAATTATTCTATTGACGTTCGTGAAACTGTTGCTTCCTGGCACTCCAGAAATAGGATTGTTGTCTGAAAGAATGCAAAATCCACAAAATTATTTAGGTTGAAGTGATTTAGTAGAAATAGGATCGATGTGTTACTTTTCAAATACAACAGACAAAAAGACTACACATTTTCCATGTATTGATGGAAGGAAGAGTACAGCTAGACGTGGATGCACACTCACTTCTATTTACTCTCGATGCTTCGATTCTACACCTTGACACCATCTCCCACGAGTCTCCTTCCTTAAGATGTGTTCACACGAGAATGTGGTTCCACGGGAGTGTTCTTTTTCTCTACTTTTAACTTTAATAGAAAAAATAACTTTTAGGAGAATAATTTTGAGATGAATGGAAGAAAAGTAATTTTGATAACGAGTAGATTGAAAAATAAAATTGAAAATATTTTTTAAAATTAAGAGTAAAGTAAAAAAACGAAATCGACATGACAAGTCTTCCTACAAGTTGACTCTTTCACCTGTAGCTTTGGTCCATTACATGACACGTGTCAAATGGGAATTTTGAGGGGATTTCTTGAGGTTTAGAAAGGGTGTTTTGGGGGATTTTATAGGGAAAAAAAAGATTGCAGGGTAGGAAATTAATGACTCTCTCCCCCTTCCAATCTTGCACTTTAGCCATATCCACTTGCCTCCACAATCCAAAGTGGCCTGGTAAGTGAGAATGGCAAAAATTCCCTCAATGGTGAGGTGTCTACAAGTGGTCATCTTCATCTAGGAGGTCCATTAAATACAGTGGTTGGCCAACACTATTATTAAAGAAGGTGACTAGCCAGAAATGAATGTGTATTGACTTCATTGACCTCAATAAATGTTGCTCATGGGATAGCTAGCTATCCCCTACCATCCATGGATCAATTGGTTGATAGGTAGCTAGTAGCATGATGGATGCCTTCTTTAGCAAAATTTCTCTAGTTGTTCAGCATGTGGAGTCCAGGAATGCCAGAAAAATAACTGATCAACAGAAACAAATTTACTACCAAGAATCCATTGTAACTGTGGTAGCTCCTGCAATACACAGGTTACATGCTAGTATACATTTTGGTAGAAAACTGCTTGATTTCCTAAGTTGCATCCGAAAGGTGGATGCCATCCAGACAAAGATTGGTCATGGAGAACACACTGCACAATATTAAATGGGTTTTCCCACCAGCCAACGGCTGTAGAAGGCCAATGCTTCCTTTGGCTTGTACTCGGGGACTGTATGTCCTGAGCCCTGTGTCCAAAAAAGTTCATACTATAATTTAGGATATCATTGATCTCAAGAAAAAAAATTATGTTATCATATTTCACGGGAAAGGATAGTAGAGGACTAGTTGGCCATATATTGAGAAATCGAGATTGCTACTCTAGTTAATGCCCTCTTTTTCTACTCCAACATGAGTGTACCTTCACGGTGAGAAATGCGAGATTGTGATCATAATACTGTACGTATCTGCAAAATTTTAGAAAAAAGGATTATCAAAGAAAAGTATATGACAAAAAAATCAAGACACATTTGAGTCCACAGGTAGAGCCAAATTTGGTCTAGGCATCAAAAGCTATATTCTGAATCATATGATCGTAAAAGAAGCCCTTGGAACAAAAATGAATTGTTTTCTATAAAGGTAATATTTTTTCTCTATATTTGAATTCAAAATTTCCCTCCCACAATGAAGTCAAAGATTAATCACACACATTATTATACAGCTGATACAACATTAAGAACAATTTAAGAAAAAACTGTTTCTTGGATAAAGAAAGCATGAACTAACATTAAGAACAATTAGAGTGTTGGATGCATTGAGCTGAGAAAACTTACCCGGCAACTTGGTTATGAACCAGCCAAGGTCTCCATTGATCAATGATCTTGTAATCCAATGACCGAGTCCATGCTTCACTTCCAGTAAATGGCACACACATGTCATGATCACCACTGGTGGAAATCAACAAAGAACAAGTTACATCATCTTGTTGACATTGATATCCTCCAAACTTATCTGTGGTTAGTTAAATAATATCCTAAAGAACTAAGCTTCTTAGTGAAGAAATGTTGGGCAAAGAACTACTTTAATTTTAGCAGCTTCACTTTTGATTGGACTGTTTTCTTTATTTTTGATTAGATTAACTTCAACATTTTACTGGAGTATTTCAACAAGTATAGACTTACAGTACCTGAAAATTAATGCATGATACCCTTTTTCGGTGAGGTTCCTGTGGTAGCCAATCATGCTTCCAGAATCATGGTGAAACTCTATGTTGTCTGTACACAACACCCATTCTAAGATGTTCGCCTGAAGCAATTGTCGCAGTGAGGGATAGAAAGATCAGTGTTGGTTTGGTTCATCAAAAGAAGAACCAACATGAAGGAGGCAGAGCTAGATCATACTTGCTTAGCATGGATTGCTTCCCTCACTAATTCATTGTTCAGCCACCAGGTTGCAATTCTATCATCCTACAACAACAAAGGGTGCTAGTTAGGAGATTTCCATTACCTATCAAAAAGACTTAAGTTGTTGGATTCTCACCGTGCAGGGAACTTCAGTACTCCCCAAGAGCTCTGGCCATGTTGGAACACGTCCATCTCTTACTGGAGCTCTAAGCGGCCAAGCACGTCCAAACATCCTTTTCCTCACAGGAAGGACTCTTTGACTCTCACCCAACTTCCTGAAGCTCCTTGGAAGCCTACTGTCAATGTTTTTAATCTCTGGTCCATGGTAGCATGGCTCAAGAATGTCATAGATGTTCAGGTCTTTGATTGCCTGTATGCATATTGCCATATTGGAGTTGAGAACCTCATGACAAGCCAAAACAAACCACTCCAAGACTCACATTGTCCACTTCATCTAATTTGGTCGTACAGCTTTTGTTGGTGGAGTTCCAGAAATTTCCTTGGCATGAAGCAGTGGCCTCCTGCCATAAAAGTGCAGCATATATGATGAGATCACAAACCAATGTTTGCTGATTGACACAAAGGATTTGATGCAAAATCAGGTGTTGATCATCTCAGACTACCCACTCTGAACAAATCATTAGATATGAGGCCCATCCCATGCACAAATGGTACAAGTGCATTCCCATCAAAATCTGGATCAGCAACTCCATTGCCAACCAGGTAACCCTGAGGGTGATTGAAGTGAATTCAAAGATCAAGCACATCTCTCTGTCATCTAGCCATGCTAGAATAGATGTTACAGATTTTACAGGAATTATCTTTGGAATGTTAGGAATTCAACCTTAAAATTTGGAGTTGGAGTTTGACCAGCTTCTATGCCTGAAAGAAATGAAAGCCTGAGATTAACACAATGAAGAATTATTATAAGAACAAGGAGGTAGTGGAGACATACCTTTTACAACCTCATGAGCAAGAGTAGGAACATATACTCCAGCATAAGACTCTCCGGATATGAAAAATGGATTGCTAAGAAATTCTGGGTATTGCTCAAACCACTGTGGAAGAAAACACAGAAACAAGAATTTAAACTTAGGTTGAAGAGAAGTAAATTCCTAAAGCATTCTTTTATTAAGAGAACATTGTAAATTATTTTTTAAAACCAAAAATTAATTATATGAAATTGCATTTCTATTAATGGTTGAAATAAGAAAATTTGTGACTTAATTATAATTATTTTTAAAAATTTAAAAATCACTGCTTGAAGTTTAACAAAAAAATGATCAATTTTAATACCATAGACCAAGGGATAAAAATTATTTAATCTATGTAAAAATTTCACAATATATTTAGAGTCATCTAATGAAAGATCCATATGATTAATTTTACTATGTATATTTATAAGGGGATAGGGAACCTCTAGGAATATTTCCTAAAGATATCTCTAAGAAAATTGTTTGAAATTAGTAAATTTGGAATTATTTACCATAAAAGTAAAAATCAAGCAATAACAGTAATGTATGCCATCTGTCATTCTGTCTAGAGTGAGATTTAAATAATTCAAATATTGGTTTGGGGACACTTCGATTTTTTTCACTTTATGTTATTACCTTCAAAAGAAAAGTGTGGGAATCAGAGGCAGTTTTGAGATCTCCGGTATTATAATCTCCCGGGGTGTTGGAGTATGACAATCCAACACCAGCAGGAGAGTCCAAATAAATTACACTGGAAACCTGAAAATAAGGGATGACAATTCAAAACACATCATTTTGAGTTGAGTGGTGGAGGAAAGAAGAAAAAATTATTTATTTATGTGTTGAGATGCTTCAAATCAATTGGAAGTATAGGTTTGGAGCAACACCTTTGACCAACTATAAGGGTTCAGCTGCAAATGTGGCAAGCTTGCAGTTCCCTGCTCATAATTGAAAGGACCTAACAGAATCCATAATTTCAACAATTTAATGATCTTCGTCGTGAGAATTGATAATAAGAGTAGAGTTTGCATACCATGCTCATACACGAAGCCATCAAAACTGGAGCAACCAGGCCCACCATTGAGCCATAGGACAACAGGATCCGTCGTAGGGTTTCTTTCTGATTCTACGAAGTAGTAGTACAGATTTCTCCCATGATTCTCATCAACAGTGACGTACCTTCCAGAACAATATACATTGGTGTTACCAGTGAAGGCATTATAATGAAATAAAATTTCAGTGGATCAACAATAACAAAACAGAATAGCAGGTTGGATGTTAAGAACTTCTCAAAAGGATGTGTATTATCGAAACAGATGGAAGCATGAATTATGAACGTCAATTTTCCGAGACCCAAGACCCTAAAAATTGGAACTGTTATCGACTTCATCTAAGCATAACGAAAAATGGGAAGGAATAAGCTTCACAAATCATGACATCAGGAAAGAACTATTCAGCTATGGTTCACAACAAGAAGAGAGTAATCTGAACTGGGTAAGATGCCTTTTTTCCCGAAACAACCACATAAGGGAATAAAATGATCGCAAATCAACATCAAGCAGAGTGAAGCATATGAAGAAGAATTAGGAGGAGGAAGGATCTACAGCAATCAATGTTGGGGATCTTGCCGGATTCCAGCCAAACCCCCACAGATTGGATCCTTCTGGAACTAACAGGCTAGATGGATTGGGTGGAACACCGAATCAAGGAGCCAAGCCAAATCCCAACATGCCCCTTTGTTATTATTACAATGTATTTATACTAGAGGTACAAGAAACTTAACAACCTACTTACAAACAACCAAAATGTGAGACGAATCGAAAAGGCTTCGGTGTGTGTTTTTGTCAAGGAGTGATTACCCGCCGTAGTGTTTGGAGGGGAGGGTGCCATTGAAGCCAGGGACTTTGGTTATGCGCGCATGCTCCGGTGCTGATGAGGCCATGGAGGAGATGGCGGCGACGATCAGCAAGACTAGAATTGGTGGAGTAGGAGAAAAACGATGAGCAGCAGCAGCAGAAGAAGAAGAAGAAGGAGAAGAAGCCATGGAGGAAGAGGATGATAACGTACAAGATATTGTTCTCCCCCGTTAAATAGGCGCTGCTTTTTCTTTCTTTTTTTCCAAAATTATTATTTCTGAGATAATTTTATTAAAATCTGTGATTGTAAATTTAGTAATAAATTTTTTAAATAGAGTTTATTTAAGAAGTAGATTCAGGTAACCTGAGATTTATTTTTTTTAAAAAAAATATAATTTATGATATAAATTTTTAGTATAATCTTTTGATATAGAATATTAAAAGTATTTGATAAATATTATTATATATAAATATATAATTGACAAATAAAAGTGTATAGTAAATAATTTTTAAATAAACAAACCCTTAATATAAGTGTGGTTAAATAAGTGCGGTTGTGATTGATTTTTATTTTTTGTTTTCTTTTTAACTTTTCCGATTATCTTTTATTGTTGTTTTTTTATGATCAATTTTATTGAATTCATTTTCTATAAATCTATTTTTCTGATATAATTACTTGGAGGACCCTAGGCGCCAAATACACCACACTTGTTTCATTCGTAATTTAAATAATAAGAATGGGTTATTTAATTTTTAAAAAGTATGATCACACACACACACACACACACACACACATATATATATATATATAAAATAACTCTAGGTGTTACACAATTAAATCGCATTTCTGTGAAAAAATAAACAATCATTATTAATTATTAATTCACGTTATAAATTAATGGTGTTCTTTTTATTTATATCACTCTTGACAAGTGAGTTGGGTTAAATCAATAGAACAAATTGTCCAACAATATTATTTAGATCTTCAAAGCGGCTGTAGATTATTTATATTGAATAAGTTCAAATCATAGGAGACTATGTCTCTTTTATAGCAAAGGCTAAATATGTGAGAGGTTAGAAAGAGTGACAACAAATAAAAATAAGAGAGGATGGTGACTATTTTTCTCTGTGTGTTTTTTCGTTATTACATTACCTTAATCAAGAGGCTAATTAGAGGGTCATTTGTGGTTAGATCGAACTAAGATTTTACTAAATAGGTTGCAACCTGCTACTCTTCGTATTGAACGGTTGGATCGAAGGTTAGAATAATGTAGAGGTAGATTTGAAAGTGGTTTCAAAAGTAATTTGTCATTTTAGTTTTATAATGCACATTTTTGGGAGAAGTTTTATTTAAATGGTGAAACAAAGTTTGCTTGGGCCGAAACCTTTTTAGTGGATTAAGAACTTGTGAAACTTCATTCTTACCATGTTTCATGATTTTTTGAGCAACAGAGTAATAGTAGAATTTTCTAAAATAGGAAAAACCATTTTAGGTAAAATTTGTTTATCTCTTATTTGTGTTGTTCATTGTGTTATTAACTTAATTGTGAAGGTACGTGTGATTTCTCAAGTTAAATACTAGAGAAGACTCGAATGTACCTATTATCATTATAGTAAAGGTTTTAAAGGTAAATTGATATATCCTGTGGTTTTTACCTCTCATACTAAGAAGGTTTTCTATGTTAAAACATTGATTTTTATCATTATAATAGAGGTTTTAATTTTGGAGGTGGATCATTTACTTGTTTTGTTTAATTGCTTTTCCATTGTTTCTTCACCATGCCATAGTTACTATTAATATTGATCATTGTATGATGATACAAATATATTTGACCAACATTTGTTTCAAAACTTTCACATATATGTTCAAGTAATCTAACATAAACATCTATTCAATGTTAATAAGGGATTTGTATGCTTAAAAAGTAAGAAAAATAGTAAAAAATAGAAGAAAATTTAACTTTTATTTTTTATCATTTTTCACTATTAATTTTCTAAAGATACAAGCCCTCCCTAAGGATAAAAATGACACAAACATGAGGGAGAAAAATTGAAAACAAAGGAAAGTCATGAGACAGACAGATAGATAGACAGACACATGTAGAGAGAGAAAAAAGAGAGATGTAGAGAGAAGTGACCACGAAACCACTTCCCCACATCCTTGAACATGAGATGTGGAATGAATGACATAAGGGAGCAATTTGGGGCAAATGGATGGCAACGACTGTACAATACTTCCGTTATATATAAGTGAAGAGGAAGATAAAAATGTGCTTCTGTTTGAGGCTTCTCCTGTAGCTTCTGTCGGAATCCTAAATGGACAGATCGTCGAAATCCCACCATCATTTGCATCAACAAGAGAGAGAGAAAAAGACAAGAAAGAAGTCTTGTTTAGTACGTTCACAAGCTCACACACAGGGACCTTTGATATTAACCATATATATTCTACTTTTCTCATGAGTTTCTACACGAAATTTTAATCGCAGCATACGTTTCTTGCGGCCACAGCAAAGGCCGCCGTAGACATGGTAGGGTTTCTCCTATCACAAGTATGTAAGTGGCGTGGTATTTGCTCTATTGGTTCCTTAATTGACTAAGTATGTATGCACATGCATGCATGTCCCACTAGATGAGTTTTATCAAAGGTTTTCGATATCGTGTTGTTCAAAGGCAAAAAAATATGTAGCTATGAACAACTTCATTCATATATATATGGATGCATTTTGAAGTATGAAATCGATCAATTGCTAAAGAGTAAAGAGTCAGATGCCACAGCATATAATAGTCTAGTTTCTTTTCCTTTTTTTCCTAACTACACTCTATTATAACTTGTATTCTTATCATTATTTACGAGTGGATATACGTAAGCTTGTTTCGAAACCACATAAAATTTCAACTTATAATTAATTAACAGTGAGTGATGAGTTTTGTTGGGTGAGTTGAACTTAATTGAGGCGGCTGACGAGTAACTTTTTGATAGTAAAATTAAATGTAAAAATTAAACAATTATAAGTAAAATATATCAAACTTTTTATATGAAAATTTTTTTCGATACGTGAAAGAAAAATCACAAGACCTGTTATAAATCTTTCATTATAATCAAATAGGTATGTACAAAAGGTTTTCTGTAATGATTAATTAGAAGTATTACACATCACTATCACTACAAATCTTAATAATACAATCAACAATATAAACAAACAAGAGATAAATAGATTTTACCCAATCTAACATCCACTATTCTAGATGAATCTGCTATTACTCCACAACTCCTAAAATCATGAAACTTGGCAAGTATGAATCTCCATGAGTCCTTGGTCTACTGACAAAATTTTGGCTCAAAAGGACTTTATTTCACCCTCTAAATAGAATTTCTACCAAGAGTGCACACTACAAAACTGTAGTGACACTTCTCTTCTAAGACCTCCTTGAATATGGCTTCATACTACTTTGATCCTTAATTCAACCACAAACTCTCTTTAGTTTCTAATCGACTCTATGATCAAGGTGGTGTAATAGCTTACCCTAAGGAAAAATGGTCGTTAACTTTCTTCTCTTGTAAAAATATGTTGTTTTCTTCTTTCCTCCTTCATAAGTCTTGGCTAATAGGGTTATGTAAGCAAATTGCACCTAAGTTTTGTTCTTTATTAACAGATGGGGGTCCTTACTCAACAACATATATAAACACTATAGGAAAAATAGCTTTTTGTGATGGCAAAAATTGTCTCAAAAACCTGAAAAACCTTCACAAATAATGTATTTGTGACGACTATTGTGATAGTCACTAATTGTAGCAATAGAGGCTATCACAAATATTTTGTGATAGTTAAAAAAACATTGTATATAGTTTATTTGTGACGATCTAAATCGTCCAAAATACCCGAAAGAGCCGTTACAAATGATCACTTAAAATTTTTTAAACAAATAATAATAATAATTTGTGACGGCTAAAAACCATCACAAATAATGGTAACGGCCATTAAAGCCGTCACAATGGCTGTCATAACTAATATTAAAAAATAAAAAAATTTATAAAAATCTATTAAAATCCTATAATATTATTCATTTACCTGTAATATTCTTCATA
>JAMKPZ010015983.1:0-61623 GCA_024699675.1 Amphibolis antarctica | reverse complement strand
TGTCTCTCCTTCACGCGCAATCGTCGATCGCCGGAGCTTCCACGCGCAGTCGTCAATCGACGAAGCTTCCACGCGCGGAACGAACCCTCGATCTCGCCCGACGCCCCGACTCGCCGACGCGCGGATTTCTGCCCCTTTCTCGCGTCGTCTCCATTCGTCGCACGCGTCGGTTCCTGTTGAAGCAAAAAACCGACTAAACAAAAAAAATGCATTTTGAAATAACATTTTTGGGCCTTAAGATCAATGGGCTTAGATGGGGGATGGCCCAACAATTTTTTCTTTAATGTGTTAGATATCAATGTTACTTCTCTACACTGTGAAAAAACAAAGAGTTAAACATCTCAGGAAGAAGGTAAGTTCTTCCTATTTTAAATTTTTAATCCAAGTGGAAATATAGCATCCATTGATAAATAGAGTGAATTAATGCCAACATTTCATATTGATTTAGAAGTTTTTGCTTCATTTGAAAATGGAAAGCTTTAACTTTTTACATATTTTTATGTAACATTATTATTATATAATTTTTATATATAAATTTTTATCTCCCATATTTATTATGCAACGTTAATATTATTTGTAAAATTAATTTTAATTTCAAATCTCTACCGTTATTAGAATTGAAATATTATTTCAAATTTTATTACATATAAAGGGAATGAGTGGAAATTGAGTTGAGTATGATATATAACGAGAAAAATGACAAAAAAGTTTAGGATTGCAAGAGGTTTAATACATGGAAGTGGGTGAAGTAAAATACCTAAACAAATATTTTTATTGTAGGATTTTTGAGTGACATACATTATTAATTTTTTTATATGTAAGTAAAATATTTTTAATAGGAAAAATATTCTTTAATGACGTCACTAAAGTTATTTTCTAGTGGCATCCTAATTCAATGGTTCAAATTAAATTTACATCATCTAAATTTTTTAATAACTTATTTAATTAATATGATCTTGATCTCTCTTCTCATATACATCACAACTTTTATCATCCACTTGTGTTCCTGAGCTCACATCTATGGAGTACTATGTTTAATGGCTTTAGCGACGATCTCTTCTCTTCTACTTTATTGGCCAAAAAGTTGTAAATGTTATTGTCTGTATCATTGCCCATTTAATCTCTCCTTTATTATTCATTAAATTTTTCTTTGGTCTTTCTTTCATTATATATATATATATATATATATATAGAAAAATAGCTCTATATGCACCCACAGAAGTCACTTCTATTAATGTTCAATCGAGATCAAATGACCACGAAAGGGGTGAGTGGGCATGAGTGGCGATGGAGTGGGAGAGCGCGAGGGCAACGGTGGACGGTGACTACAAGGGTGAGGGCAACGGTGACAACAACGACACAAGCGACAGTGACTGCAATGGCTCGGGCAATGGCGACCACAGGTGACGGCGAACCCTTCTTCCCTTTCTCCCTTGGTAGTGAATTAGATCTCCACCATGCAGAAGCCTTCTTCCCCTTCTTTCCTGTTGTCTTCCCCTACGCCAGAGTCCTCCCTGGCTCGATTCTTTTTCTTTTTCGACGCCATGATGTCATCACCTATTAAGGAATTAGCGGAAGTTCCACAACAAACTAGTGAAAGTTCTACATCAAGCTAGCAGAAGTTCCTCAACAAGCTAGCAGAAGTTCCTCAGTGAGCCAACAGAACTTTCCTCTTAGACTGACAGAAGTTCTTCAACAAGCAAGTGGAACTTCCACTGCACAACAAGCTAGTAAAAATTCCACATCAAGCTAGCAGAAGTTCCTCAGTGAGCAGATAGAACTTCCCTCTCATATTGGTGGAAGTTCCTTGATAAGCAAGCGGAACTTCCACCGCACAACAAGCTCGCGGAAGTTCCACATCAAGCTAGCGGAAGTTCCTCGACAAGCTAGTGGAACTTCCACCCAGGCTAGCGGAAGTTCCTCGACAAGTAGACAGAACTTCCCTTCTTCCCATTCTTCTATATCATTCCCCTTCTTTCTTAGTAGTGAATCAGATCTCTATTGTGCGAAAGCTTTCTTTCCCTTCTCCCTCACAGTGAATTGTTATTACCCACGTTGTTGCCATCACTGTTGACCATGCCATCGCCATCGCCCTCACCCTTGTGGTCATTGTCCATCGTTGCTGCTCATGCTCGCCCGTTTGTGTTTACTCACACTTGCTCTTTCTGTAGCTGTCTGATTAAACATCCACAGAAGTGTGCCTATAAAACCAGTGAATCTATGATATTATATATATATATATATATATATAGGAAAAATGGTTCTGTAGGCGTATACAGAAGTTAGTTCTGTAGCTGACTGTTAGATCAAAGTTAGACGACGGAGAGAGAGTGGCAGGAAAAGCAAAGAGAGAGTGAAAAAAATTCTCCCGCCATTATCACTTGCGTAAAAGACCTGTAATTCCTCTTTCCAAAGTAGCCTTTTTATTTTAACAAAAAAAAATCACATTTCACCTGTGATTCCTTTTCTCAATCGAAACTATTAATTACCTTAAGTATTTCAATACATGGTACAAAGTAAAATATGTTTAATTTGAAATGTATGTGTTGAACAACAAATGTATGGGTAAAACGAAATCACACTTTTAATTAAAAAATTAATCATTCGAATTTTCAAAAGTTAATAGATTGTAAGTCGATCGACATTCTACAGACTGGTTACAAACTTAATATTACCGTTATGTTACGAACTTAATGCTAAATTATTTAGGGGACGCAGACTCTACAGGCACGGTTGTAAGTTGATCGATGGGTGAAATTTGGTACACGACAGTCAGCCCGCAAGCCGGTAGACGACCCCGGCTACCTCTCGGGTGGTAAAACTCGTTATCACCCCCACTCAGCCGAGTTTGGGTTCCAGGTAAGCACACGACAACTGGCCCGCAAGCCGGTACACACTCTCGGCTACCGGTTTGCTGACTCCAAAACTCATTATCACCTTTCACTCAACCGTTAAATCCATTTATATAGTCTCAGGTCTTTTAACATAAATATCTAAAGGATATTCAAAGTTATACCCTTCAAATGTCTAAGTACTATTCTTAACTTAAAAATTGAATTTCACGTGTTTAACTTAAAAATCTCATGTAACTTGCTAAAACATCAATCATTTATATTTAAAGTTACGGTTCTTTAGTTAAAATGCCGACACTATTCATACGTGCACTTTAAAACACACACGCTTGACTTAAAAATTATGTGTTCATATTAAAATGTTAGTCTTTTAATATAATCGTCCGATTTTTTAACACAAAATGCCTAAGTACTATTCTTAACTTAAAAATTAAATTTCACGTATTTAATTTAAAAATCTCATGTGCCTTGCTAAAACACCGATCATTTATGTTTAAGGTTACAATTCTTTAGTTAAAACGTCGACACTATTCACATGTGTACTTTAAAATGCACATGTTTGACTTAAAAAATCATGTGTTCATGTTAAAACACTGATCTTTTAATACAATCGTTCAGTCTTTTAACACAAAACACCGAATCTTTTATCACGTGTGAACTTAAACTTTTACGTGATAAAAGATTGTAGGATATAGATTATGAACTTAAACTTAAACACCAGTTTTTTAAGTTCTTGCCATATATGCTTGCAAGATTGTAGGATATAATTTAATTAATGTTTAATCATAATTTGATGATAATTTAAAAGTCGTAATTATATTTACTAATTATTTATTTAATTATTAATTAAACATAATTGGAAATATTGAATTTAATGTTAAATTATTTAACACAGGTAATCAAAATCTTTTTTAATTCAAAATTAATTAATTAAAAATCAAATTCACCCTAATATTTTCATTAAGGATTTTACAAATTATAAGAATATTTTACAAATAAATTGAAGATAGATTTAATAATTAAATCAATTAATTAAAAATATAAAATATAAAACCACACAAATATTTTCTCATTTCATCAAAAATTTAATTCATTGATTTAAATAATTTATTAATCAACATATTAAAATAATAAATTAATGTATATATTAATTAAGTACTCAGAAAATCTTAATCATCGTTAAAATTTATAAGTTAATTAATGTAGATTTGAAATTTTAAAGTTAAAGGAGAGAGAATATATACGTGAAGAAAGAATGTATATTTTTAAATTTTATATATAAAAGAAAATATAATTTTTAAGTTACATAAATTTTACCAATACTATAAAATCAATTTCTATAGATAACCATAGAACACGTAACCTATGTATATATATATATATTTATGAAAAAATAATTTAAAATTAAGTACGTTGGTCTCGAGAGAATTAACTCTTTTTAATATTATTTTAAAGAATTCGTCGGCCAGGAAGCATGACTCCGCCATTCTTCCGCCTTTCCCGTACTCCTCGCAGGCCTCTCGCCAAAACCCCGATCGCAATCTCCGCAGCTTCGTAGTTCTCTCAATCTCAAGGAACGCCAACCAAAATCTGAGAATGGGTTTTGGTCGTCGCATTCCAATCCCTAGAATCCGCTTCATGTATTCCTACAGATGTCTCTTTTTGCTGTAGATAACCTACTCTACCCTTCTTCCCAGAGAAGAGTGGAGGAGGAGGCGGAGGAGCTGGCGGTGACGGAGGCGGCGGGGACGAGCATGTACTTGCCAGATAAGCCTCGATCTGTGGACTTTTACAAGGACGAAGGGAGGGAGATGATGATTGAAGTGGTTGGGAATGTGGGTGTTGGTTTGCCGCCGCACTCTCAGCAGCCGCAGCCACAGCAGATGATTCTGCCGGAGAGCAGCGGGGAGGATCATGAGGTGAAGGCGCCGAAGAAGCGGGCGGAGACGTGGGTGCAGGAGGAGACGCGGAGTCTTATTGCTTTCCGGAGGGAGATGGATGGACTTTTCAACACTTCCAAGTCCAACAAGCACTTGTGGGAACAGATCTCGGCGAAGATGAGGGACAAAGGGTTCGATAGGTCACCGACCATGTGCACCGATAAGTGGAGGAATCTGTTAAAGGAGTTTAAGAAGGCCAAGCACCAGGATAGGGGGAGTGGTTCTGTGAAGATGTCATACTACAAAGAGCTTGATGAATTGCTAAAGGAGAGGAACAAGAATGCTCCTTACAAGAGTCCAACACCATCTAAGATTGATCCTTACCTGCAATTCACAGATAAAGGTATTGCCGACAAAATTGTGTTCAATAAAAATGGATTCGATTCGATGATACATACTCCTACATATATGTAACGGTTGTTACTTCAATGAATTCTTTTTATGTTATCACCAATATCGGTCTACTAAACTCATACTGTGGAGGGTATTTCTGCATTCCTTAGCTTTGGTAGAGAGGATGGGGTTGGCATTTGGCTGACGGGCTGTAAAAGCTCATCAATCCAATATCAGTCCACTGCATGTAAAACTACTCAATGAACATGAACTTTTACGATGTTCACCAATGAATATACGTTCCAAGGATTTTGTGGGGAACCATATTGACCGCAAATGATTGCATATCAATACTCTCAATAGGTCTGGGATTTTCCAAGTTGGCTTGCACTTTGTGGTCCACACTCTTCAGTGATTTCTTGCATAATACTTTTATCCTTTATATCTATTTTGTAGGTTGTAGAGATTAGGCTGTTCAATCTATGATTTCAATCCTCAATTACCATGTTTAACATTATTGATTTTGTCTAAATCCAATTCATTTCTTCTGTTCTGTTTTTAAAAATGGAGATCCAGGTGATTAGCTGTATATTTGTCTATTCATCAAGTTCTTTGCATTGTTGGCCACTTGTGATGTAGATGAGAAAATTCTCAAGCTTCCAAATGAAAATGCACATGCTTGAGTACAAGAGCAGCCACCTGTGGAGAATCTAGTGTATAGTGGACAGTAGGCAGGAATTAATTGTGGAACTGTGACTAAAGTTGTAGCAATCTCAAGTGAAGCAGCACATTCTTATTGAACTTTCTATTAGGACATTTGTGTCACTGTGTTATGGTTAAAATCCAGTCATCTTTTTTTGTGGGACCTAAATGTATTATCGTTATATTTTGTTGTTGTTCTTTTTCTCACTTTGATTCATATTTTTGGTTTAAGTGTGGGGTTATCTCCTATTTTATGATTGATTTATCAAGTTATCATTTCTAATCAATAAAAAAATCATATTGAAAGGAGAACAACATAAAATGATTGCCTTCACAAAAGTAAGTGTGGTAATGTGTCATAAATCATCATATATTTACACATAGATAACTTAAATAACCAATAAGTACTTATTATAATCATACAGATGAGCATAATGTCATCAATTTGTTTGCATTCATTCCAATAATCTGCTCACCGGTCATAATTTATGTTTTTGACTGATAATACAGCTACATATCGTTGATAAATTTATCAAAATTAATAATAGCTATGCATTATTATCATTTAAAACAGATATAATGTCATCATCTTTTTTCTGCAAACATTTCAAATAATCTGTCTACTCAATTCCAGATAAAAATATAATTTTGTTTGTGTTTTTGCCCAGAAATATAGTGACATTGCTTGTAAATTAAGTCACCTACATGATGATTTTGCTCATAAATTTGATCTTGTTAGCAGTGTTTTTTCTCCTCCAAGGCACCACAAGACAAGTAGCATGGCTTTTTGACAACAGAAATATATCATGTTTGATTGTTCTGTGACAGTTCTTATTTGCATTCTCAAATTGTTTTGTTGGCTTAGGTCTTGAAGATGCAGGCATTCCCTTTGGATCTGTTGAAGGTGCATATTTGATTTGACATGATAGCATCTAGAATTGATATTGTGTACGCTAGCCATAAATTTCCAGAATTTTAACTTTGCATATATGTGAAAACATATTTTTTATTGAAACAGTGTATGCAAAAGCATATCTTACAGTTGACTTTTTCTTGTTTTGGTTCTCTTGCATATTTCCATATTGAAAATTTCATCTGAATTTTCTTCACTTATGTTTATCTTGCATGTTTAATGGGCATACGAACATATTTGGAACCTTGCAGCAAGTTGTGGTAGTAGCTTGCAATCTAACAAATGATGGAAATTATAAATTGCAAAAACAGTTGCTATGTAGAGAAAAATGGAGTTATTTACTTATTACAAGGCTCCCACTAACATAAGATATGTAGAGGACTAGAGGGTTCATTTGTATGTGACATATCTCTTTGATCATGACCATACTATTTTTGGTATCCCCATAATCTTCAGGTCAAAATGAAGTAGCCTTAACATTATGCCAAACTGCAATCTTCAAAAACCAAAGCAGTTGTCCAACTGCTTCAGGAATAACCACTGATTTTTGTGATTGCTTCGTCATTTTCATTTGGTGTAATCATGATTCGTTTGTTTATTACTCTATGTAAAATAATACGAGAAAGAGGTAGACCAAAAGTTACCTGGTTATAAATAGTGAAAAATGATTTTTTTGAGGAGGTAAAGTTATATCTTATTAGATAAGAATAACCATGGATACAATACAATGGTTGTAAAGTACAACCTGGAAGCTCTACAAACACCCCAACACTTTAAAACTGCTCCCACCTTTTTTGAAATCCTGGTTTTCAAACAGAATACACTCTTGGGATATGGTCTTATTAAGAAAATGAAATCATTACTAACCAACCAAATGTTCCAACTAGTATGCACAGTCTAAAGAATTTGATGTTGAAAGTGTGTCATTTTACCCACGATCAGCTCTAGACCACACTCCCAGTCCCAGTCCTCTTTGTGCCATGCTGCTAGTATTGCATCCATAACCTAGAGGCAATGGTAAACTGACAAAATAGATGATCCGTAATCCACATCTTCTGCTGCCCTACCGCTTAAAGTCTCAGAACCTTGAACCCATTTATTTTTGTAACATTTTTGCCAGGTGTCCATGAGCTAAGAGCCACATGAAAACACAAACCTTCAGTGGGGTCTTGGTTTACTTCCCCAAAACAGTTTGAAGAAAGGGCATCTATCAGCTTCCATATGGAACTCCTTGTAGCATCTCCTCACTGTAAATTGAACTTTGGCCACTGTTTTTCAGGAAGGAATGTCTCTACTTTTGCCAATTTAATGGCAACCTTTTTGTAGGAAGATCTAACAATTCAGCTACCGCAGCCATCTCCTCCACTTCCAGGTCTCTTCTTAAAAAAAGGTTCCAGGCCACTGTTACCTGTTCCAAGACTTTGAATTCTGCAAGCTTCACCCAAAGAGTTCTAGCTAATGAGAAAATTGGAGGATGGAGCTTTGCCAACACACCCTTCAAGCTATTTGTCTTGCCAAGACAAAGCCTGGTTACCCTACCTTGAAACAGCAGTGTCTCTTCATAAGCTGTCTTTCCAGAAATGTGAGTCTTCAGGTTTTGGTATGAGTATTCTCTTATGGCCATTTATGTGTCATTGTTGAACCAATGTCACCACCATTTGCATAACAAGGCTTGATTGAATTCAACTTGTAGACAACCAGACCCTTTTAGGAAAGTAGCTAACATACTGGCATACCTCTCCCCATGTAACTAGTTGAACATGTTATTCTTTTTTACCTCTCCATAGCCATCATCTTTTGCGTTTACTCTCAAGGGTGTCAATGATCCCCACTTAAATCTTGAAGATGGACATATGAAAAAGAGGAAAAATGATTTAAAAATACATTATTTAATGGAAGATTTGGCGATGAAAAGGAATTGATGGAAGGAAAAGATTTATGTGCCCAATCCTACATGACGAGATTAAGGGGGGGTTTTGTGCCAATGAAATTGGGTGGAATTGAATTCCGTCTAATAGGAAAGTAGCTAACCTTCTCTGATGGAATTCGATTCCGTGACGGAATTGGAAGAGATCATATAAAAGGGGGTTGTGGAATTCACTTTGGAACCCCCCTGTGACGTCCCACAATCTCGCCTCTCCACCCCTCCCTGTAGTCACATCTTCGCCTCTCCCCACAGTCGGTCGTCGCCTTGTCATCACGTCTCCTCCTTGCTATTCGTTGTCCCTAGTTCCTCTCAACGCCAATCCTCCCTACTTAATCATCTCCTCCTTGCCACTCCTTGTTGCCGTCGCTGTCGTTGTTGCCCTCCTCACCTCACCCCCTTCCTCAACTCAAAGCCCTACTTGATTTTTTTAGATCTGTGCCCTGTGAGGTATGTCCTTCCTCACTCCCTTCATTTTTCTGATGATTCATTGATTGATCTGTAAAATCACCTCCATTTTTTTGATGACTAACTGAGAAAAACTGCCTTTTTCCCATCGATTCCCTGTTTGGGTTTAAAATTTTTGATTGATCTGTAAAATTGTTTTAAAATCACCTCCATTGTTGATCCTTGTTTAGGCTGTGATTATTGTAAAAACATGCATTTTGTTCCCATCGAATGCTTGTTTAGGGTTTAGAATAAACAGTTGATCCAGTGTTTGTAATTATTGTTTACAACAGTGTTTGTATTTTGTTATGATAGTGTTTGATCCAGTGTAAATTATAGAATGCATGTTAAACATTTATAGTATGATTGCATAATTAAATTAGTGGTAGTCATAACAGTATGATATTATTTACAGTATGCATGTTAAATAGTTGTTAACAGTTTGCTTGTTTGCATGTTATTTACAGTATGCATGTTTATCAATGCATGTTATGAGTGGTATGTCATAACCTATGAAACACATTCTTCTACCTAAAGACCTTTGTACCTACATTATGCATGTGGATTCAGCTGGGATACATAACCTATGAAACACAGCTGGTATGTCAACTTCTATTTTGTGTCAGACTCTGGTATGCATAGTTAAATTGATCAATGCATGCTGGTAGAAATATAGTAAAGATAATCACTTTTGTTAACAAATTATAATGCTATTGTTGGTTTTACAACCTATACGACTATACCATAAACACAAATAATTTTTCTTTTCTGTTATGGAAATTATTTATTAGATATTGTCAAAATGTGTATATCTAACTTAAATAGTTATTATGTCTGTTAAATTGTTGTTATTATTAGGTAGAAAAATGTCTTACCAAGATAAGAAGAAGTGAAGTGGAAGAGGTTGCATGACGTGGAGTGCAAAACAAGATAAATTTTTTTTGGATGTGTCATGTGAAATCATTCGAGAAGAAAATGAGAAAGCTGGTGATGGAAAAATTAGAGTAGAAATGTGGACAAAAGTTATTAACAAATTCAATAAGGAAACATGTGCAAACATTACAAAGAAAAATGTAGATAGTCGAATGAAAACCTAGCAGGTGATGTACAATGTGTACAATAAATTGGCCAATTAGAGTGGATGGGGTTGGGATTATATTCGAAGTGCAACAAGAATTTCTGATGAACAATGAAATTCTTTTGTAGAGGTTTGCGTTAATGAACTTCAAACTGATTGATTCAATTTTGTTTGTTGTATTAACAAATTAGTATTGCTTATTTTGTTCACTTCTACCATGAAGAAACATTTAGAGTGTGCACCATATAAGGGAAAATCGTGCCTAATATATGATCAGCTATCCACTATTTTTGAGAACAATATGGCAATTGCCTTATCCATCATATAGGCAATCGACTTTCAAAATTGTGTGAACTTAAATGATGGTAACATTGATACTCCCAATTACTCTGCAACATATGCCTCATCTTGTGACAAAGATGAACTTCCAAGAAATTCCCCTGGCATATCTTCACATGTAGAAGAGAAAAAGAAAGGGAAGTGTCCATGATCACATGCAGAGTCTCAGGAAGTTATTGTAAGTACATTAAGGAATGTCAATGTGACATTGTCTATGTATGTTGATACTGATAAATCACAAAATGAAATTTTAGTCAATGCTATTGATCATATCGCTAAAGTTGAGGAGAAGAAGAATGAGTTGGTAGAAAGTAAGCATTAGCAAGAAAAGTATGATTTAGATCTTGTAATGGATACAATACTTTCACTTGAAGATCTTTTTGAAGATGAGAAGTTTAAAGCATTGAAGCTGATGGAGAACACCTTCTTTCATACCCAATTTCTACATGTGCTGGACGAAATCAAGATAAATTGATTGAAGTTCAATTTAAGAGATTAGGGTTTCTATAGTTGAGTTATGGATTGATGTTATGAACAGCTTTAGGATGTGTTGCAGTTTTATGTTGAAGTAGTTGTTATGTTGTACTCCTGTATGGTCATGGAGTCGTCATGTCTTTGTGACCACCCCTCATCCCCTTTGTCTTTAGATTATAGGCCACTTCATTGAAGGACTATAGGATTATTGGAATAATCTAAAAGAAACATTCCTGACATGGAGAATTATGTTTATAATCAAGTCATTCTTTTTGCTATTTATAATCCATACAAACGTAAAATTTAAATTTTGGTGGATTGTAAGACAATGCAACATTTTATAAACTCTTTTTTCAAATTAGCACTTCATACACTTTTGAAGTGCTTGCTATTCATCCAGAGATCAACTTAATATTTAAATATGAAATATATGATATTCTTTTACTTAATGACTAAGTTTTTATTTGAAAAAGTACAAGTTGTTAATCTTGCATTTTGATACTATGAAATTTTAAGTGTTCTTTCTGATCATGATTGAAACAAAATTCAGATATGAAGGATATGATAGCCGATTGATCTCTTATGCAGCCAGTGGCAGGTCACCTTTAAATCTGGAAAGGCGATTGGATCATGATGGTCATCCTCTTGCCATTACAGCTGCTGATGCAGTTGCAGCTAATGGAGTCCCCCCATGGAACTGGAGGGATACCACCAATGGTAATAAAATTGCCACTTGCTTTGTGGCCATTTATTTTGATCTTTTTAGTATATTGTGCTAAAATTGTTCAGTGAATCTTATTTATTATTTCTCCAGGATATGTATAATAATTTGTTAGTAGCCTTCAATATAAAAAAAAATTGTGAATTCAATGGCATAAACATCTACCTTAACATCATACATTTTATCCCCATTTTGGCAACATATAATTGGTGATGATAAACTAGCATATAAATCTAGGACTTGAGCTGTATTAATAAATTTTAGATGGTGTTTTGCTTGAACTATTTATATTTTTCCACAGGTGGCAACAACAATGGTTCTTATGGTGGAAGAGTTATTTTGGTAAAATGGGGAAGTTACACAAGAAGGATAGGGATTGATGGCACTGCAGAAGCTATCAAGGAAGCAATTAAATCTGCTTTTGGATTGAGAACTAGAAGGGCATTTTGGTTAGAAGATGAAGATGAGGTGGTCAGGAGCCTTGACAGAGACATGCCATTGGGAAGTTACACACTTCATCTAGATGAGGGTAATGTAAAATTTATTATTTTTTAGTGTGTTTTCCGTGAACGTGCATATTTACATACATATATCTGCGTAATTTCCTATTTTCTTATTTCTGTTATGAATCTATAGTCTTGCATGTAAGACCACCCTTGAGATCACTGTCAATGTATAAACCCTTTCTTTTATCAATGTATCAGGTGTTAGTGGTAGAACAACATAATGTTCCTAATGATTTGCTCTTATGGTCAAAATGATGTTTAAATGTTTCATTTTTTGTGGGGAAGGGGTTGCATTTTTCCTGGCATGGCTTCTGACTGCCCTTAAACCATGATTCACATTGATATTCATGAAGTGTCCAATGAGTAAAATTTCCATCTTCCATGTGGTGGTTCATCAAATTCAATCTTTAAAATTCCTTTTGATCAGTTTTGTATCTTTATTCTTTTGCGAGTTTCTTTATTTTGTGATTATGTTTTCATGTTTTGAGTGCAAAGCATAATTTTGGATGGATCAATATATCTGTATCAAATTTAAATTTTCCTAGATACACATTTAGGGGTCTGTTTGTGTACGTCGGAAATCTGAGAAACGAAAAAGGAAAAGGAAAATCAGGAAATAGAAATTTTTTTAAGGTTGTTTGTGTACGTTGTGGAAATTTTAGAAAATTAATATAAACAAAATTTATAAATATTCTATATTTTAACATTTCAAATATAATTTCATATTTTCTGTGTACTTGTGAGTTTAATGATGGTCAGAGGAGGTCGGACAAGACGCACAAGGCTAGGGTAGTACATTGTATTGAAATTTCTGCTAACTACAAGAATGTGAGAACTGGTAGAAAAATCTGTACTTATAGTGACGAAAAATTTAAATTTTTTTTATATTTTCTAGAATGTAGAAACACTTAAAAATCTGATTTTTTTTTTCAAATTTTACTTTTCCAAGATTTCTAAGGGGTACAAACCCCCTTTAGAACTATCTTCACCAAGCATGGAACTAACCAAAAAAGGAGATTGTGGGAGTTGCGTGACAAAGGAAGAACTGATTGAAAGTGGTCACTTACACAAGCTAGAGTAACAAGAAAGGTTGTCTACATAGGATAAGGTGATAGAAGAGGCTGCCTACGTAAGCTAGAGTAGTGGAAAAAGTTTTTAGTATAGGATAGGGTGGCAGAAGAAGTTGTCTATGTTTGAGAGGCGGAAGGAGTTGCCTGTAGACTACAACATTAGAGGGAGCCTCCCTTGTAAGTTGCATCATTGGAGAGAAGGGTTGCAGAAAATGCAGTGATAGAGGAGACTTGTTTGATGGTGATGCATGGTAGAAGGTGGTTGCTGCTTATGGCAGTAGTGACAAGTAGAACAACAAGAGTAGTAGAAAGGAAGGAAGGAAGAGGAAGGAGATTTACAAATGGAAGAGATGGAGACGTTACTCAATAGTTACCGGTGGAAGAGAGAAGAATAAGTGGAAAGAGGAAGTGGAGATTGCCATGGTTGAAAGGAAGTGATGGCTAGGGTTCCTTCTCCCCACTTAGGGTTTCTTTATTTTAAACTTTAAAAACTTAACCTCTGATATCATGTGAAGAATAAGAGAAATGAAGATATTGTATTTACTAAGATAACATGAAACCTCTATTTATAGAGGTTACACAACACATATTAGAGTTTTGACCAATATGAGACTAAACCCATACATACGAAATCCTAATGCGTACTTCAACATTAAATATTTGAAGTTATTAATAAAAACAAACATAAATTAATCAAATATGGTACATAAACATGCCACATGAAATGTAGGAAGTACAATATTTCAGGTATTTCCTTCTACAAAATGTGAATCACAAATTTCTATTATTTGACATAGATATTTTAAGTTTTTCACGTATTTTATCACATCATAATCAAAATAATGGTATTTCAGGTTTCTTTGCACTCTAAAATTCACATTATTTTTAAGCATAGATATATTATTGATGAATTTTATTGTTTTGAAATATTCATATTTTTTACTTATTATTCATTATTTTTTCACACTCTAAAAGTCATCAAAATTTTGCAAAATCTAGACATTTATTTTTCTGCAAATTATATATTATTGATGAATTTTAGAAATTTATTTCTTTTTTTTGGCCTCGTCTTTTTCTTTTCCCTTTTTTTGTTCCATTTTTTATATTTTCCTTTTCCTTCTATTTTATTTTATTTTATTATTTTTCTTCTTTCTTCTTCTTCCCATGCTATTTGTGGGGCACCAATTGATTGGGCAGTGTCCACCTCTGCTATTGATTGAACATCTATATATCCGATTACATGTTAGTTGTTCGTTAACATCATTTTTGCACTACACATAAACACTTTTATTAGATGAAATTCATTTTCCACCAATTCTAAAGACACAAATCCTCTTTAAGTCACATTGATATTCGTGGTCACATTAGGCTACACCGAGAGACATAAAGCATTCAACATGTGCAAAACTTTCCATCCCATGAAGGGCAATATGTTAAACTCAATCTTTAAGTTTTCCTTGTGCTCTAATATTGATCACTTATCACTTATTGTAAGTTTGTTTGTCCATGAGTTTCTACATTTTGCTAGTCTGTGTTAAGTGCAAATATAAATTTATTTGGTACTAGTTATAGTTCAACCTAAATTCTTGATTGAATCCAGATTTTCTTGGAATCCTATTTTACAATCTGGCAGATTAGTATATGAATGAATAGAGGTGATTGTTCAAACAATATTCGTTATTTGAATGCATTGATATATTTTGTAGATACAAACATGCAACTTAAAAAAACAAAGTCCACAAAAATACCAACTCTAATTTTTTGTGAAAATTTAGAACAAAGTAAAGAAGGCAATAATACAGATCCAAGAACAATTAAAATTAATTTTTAGAGATTTATGGTTTTAAAACACTAGGTTTTCTTGAAACTAATGTGTCAAAACAAATAAAATGTTTTTTTGATTGGAAATGGATAAATTTTTTTAAATTTGTGAAAAGCAAGGGGCCTACACAAGCTATAAGCAAAAAGCTTAAAACCAAAAGCAAAGTAAGACTTAATAGGCTTCAAAAGGGAAACCCACCGGAAACCAAGATAAAGGCTCAAATGCAAAATAACTATGATACACTCATACATTATATAAGGATACAAATTGTAGGAAAGATAGCACCCTCCACCCTATCATCTCATAAAGTGATCTGGGAAAGTAACCACGTTCCAACTTCATTGTCAATAATATACTCAAAGCCCTCCAAGACTTTATCCATTCAACAACACAAGAGATGGTCATCATGTTGACTTCTCTGAACACCTTGCAATTTCTTTCTAACCATCTTTTCCGTGTGGTAGAGTGTGATCTAGATTTTCTAACCATTTTTCCCAAAACTCATGCATGGACATCATAGCTCAAGCATGAACACTAGTGTCTACTTAAAAGATAAGAAAATATGAAATGCCATTGCTCTTTTTTGTGCATGCCATGAAATATGCACATGTTCCCCAAGGAAAACCCTTTTCTTTTAAGAAAGTTGTTGGGATGACATCAAGTCATCCTTCTCATGCAAGAAATTGAACCTTTGTGGGAAGCTAGTTCATATATACCACAGTCCACCATGTGTAAATCTTGCATATGTCTTCACTTAATAAAACAAATGAATATTGAAAGCACCATTGTTGCTCCATCGCCACACTTGCAAAGGATTCTCTATGGAATATCGGAGAACTGTAAGAATGAAGATAAGAAAGTAAGCAAACAGGTTTTGAGGAGTCTGAATTACTTTGGGTCTTTTGGTATTTGATATTGCACATTATCCTTACCTTGGAATGCTCATAGTACTCAACAATGCTCGTAAATGTGGAAGATGCAACAACAAACAAAGTTCAATATGGCTCAACCAAGGGCTCCTTATTTGTCTATCTATCCCATCAAAATCTCTCTCTTACCCCATTTGCAACCATCAACTTCCACCCATACTGGACATCCTCATTTTCCTTGAAGATCCCTCTCCATACAGTACTGATGTTTTTGGCCCATCCACCCAATGCCATACCATTTTTGTCTAATAATCTCGATTCACAACTTCAATTCATTCCCGGCTTTATAAAACTACCACAACCATTTAACTCATTAAGCCAAACTCATAGATCTGAGGCTTTGGATTCCTAAACCACTTTCTTGCTTAGGTCAAGTAGTTTTCTTCCATTTGACTAACTAGAAGCTAGATGACTATTCTTTTTTTAACTAGTATCATAGGAAACATCTCTGGATCAATTCAAGGTGCTTAGACATAGACATTGGAATCTTGGTCATCGTAAGATGGTGCAGTGGTAGATTAGCAAGAAGGACTAAAGAAATCAATGTGACCTTTCCCTTGTATGAGAGAAATCTGCTAACCCAACCTAATAAACGTTTTTAAAACCTGTCAATTACTGGTAACCCTAGATATCTGATGGGGAAAGTCTCTTCTTTGCTGCTTATAAAGTTTGCTACTGATTGAGAATCATCTTTTGAAAGTGCAATACCCACTACAATGTGCTTAGCAAAATTTACCTTAAAGTTTGTTATTAAGCATAGAGGCCTAATGGATATTGTAAATTCTCAACATGACCCTAATGAACCTCATAAAATACCTAAGTATCATTAGCATACTGTAAGAGTCACACTCGGTGCGCCACTACGTAGCTTAAAGCCTTTGATGAATCCATTCAATTCTACCTCTATACAAAGCCTCCCAAAAGTTTCTACCACCAAAGAAAATAGAAAGGGGTAGTGGGTCTCCTTTTTGGGGTCCACTTCTACAACCTAATTCTCTAGTCTAGTAGCCATTAACTAGGATAGCAAAAGAAGTTGAGCTTATACTGTATCCAATCCAATCTTTCCATTTCATACCAAATTCCATACAATACATTTGCTTCAAGCAACTCCAAGAAACACTATCATATACTTTTTCCATGTCAAATGTTCAAGCCATGCCTGCCTTATTCTAGAGAAGTCTTACTTCCATGCATTCATGAACCAGAAGAAAGCTATCCTGTATTTGTCACCCCTTGACAAATGTTGATTTTGAGCACCAATGAGTTTTGGTAGAATAGTTTCAATCTCTTAACCAAGTATTTTGCAATTATCTTGTAGACATCATTGAGTAGGATACTTGTTCCAAAATCCCCAATATCCACATCAAATTTTTTAGGAATGAGCATGATGAAGGTCTTATTTGCTCATTCCATGCCACCACCCTTCTTGTGAAACTTCAAAAATATTGCCATGATGTTTTCTTGGACAAGTTCTAGAATCTGTCATTTTCCTTAGTTGTATCCTGCAAAGACAAAAGTGACATAGTTACCTATGTTTCTTGATCAATTTTTAGTCCTACTTCTCTCGAATCTTAATAAGAATCCTGTTCCCATCACTAGTTGGAATGTAGCTGCCATATGGTGCCAAGTTCTTGAGCTCTTCAAACTAGCACACTAAACCCATGCCTTCATTTTCAATCTCCTCGATTGGATCTTCATGTGAAGGTTTCATGTCACTTTGTTGAGATGTCTCTACCAATGGTTGGATGTCCAGGTCTTCTATGTTAGGCGTTAGTTGATTCTTTGTTCTCTACTTGGTTGCCTCTTTGACCTTGAGTGTTTTCTAGTGATGTTAGTGCATCCAACATTGAACCTCCAATACATGTTGTCAACTTGTGTTGCCCCTTGAGCCTTGTTGACACCAACATTGATGTCTGTTGATAGCTCTATCAACAGTTAAGGTTCAATCATTGACATCTTTGGGGTCGACACTTGAAATGTTGACACTTTTTGGCCCTGCCAACATCTCCACCTTTGTTTGCAACATCTGCATTTGCCACATGTACAAAAAACAACAAAGGTTCTCATTGATCAATGTCTTGCATTCATTGGTTTAATAAGATTGAGTGCTGTTGTGCTACCGCTTCATCCAAACTATCATCTTCTACATTTGAATGCCCCTTCACCTTTCAATCCTCCTCTAGCACTGAAAGAAATTTCAGCCACTAGCTTGGGCTGTTGCAGTCACCTTCCACAATGGATATATCACCATTTTGATAGCCCAGATGTTGGCCTTCTTTGTTCACTTGAGAACACCCACCATATTAGGAACCTATGATCACCGTCTTTGTTGTGTGCAACTAATTAATCATCACCACCTCTATGGACTTCGGGAAGTGTTCCCTTCAATGAGGATATATGGGCTTTTATGCATCAAGGATCTCATTCCTCCCCCAGGAGTGACCATGGAATCTATCCATTCGCCCTTTGCAACACCTCCAAGCTTCTACTAGCATGGATAAGTTTGATAGGGTCACCACCCACTACTTAGGAATTGTCTCCTCCACTTCCCTTGTAATTTCATGATCTCTAAATTTTTCACACAAGTCAATCTAAGGACCTCTATTTTCAGTTCTATATTTGGGAGGAGAAGAATGGTCCCCAATTCCCAATTTTGATTAGGCTGAACCCCTCACCCCATTACTGTGACTGATTGTGTAGGTCTAGCTACTCTATATGGCCCTTCCATATCACCAATGCCACAACTTCAAGTTCCTTTACAATCCTCTTAGTGCTCTCAATCTTTGATAGATCGATCCTTGACTTATCATGAATAGGAAGAATCTGGTTCTATTGCTGCCTCTCTGGAAGATACACTAGCATCAACTCTACCATAACTTGCTTTTGGCACTGTCACATTCTCCATCTGTCAGCTCATCAATTGCCTCTCATCACCATGTTTTCATTGAAATTTAGTTGACTGAGTGCCTCCTTGTGGCCAATATGATGACATCATTGACATACCATGCTATTCCTACACTCCTGACTCCACTGACTGTGCTCAATTTGGCTCTCAGCAGTTGCCATCACACTACCCAACACCGAGTTAGCACTCATTGCCATAGACTTCCTTTGATCCTTCCTCCATACCCACCATGCCTTGTTCATCACACTAGGACAGCCACTAGCAGGCCGTCCAAAAATAGGCAAAAAAGAGAGAGGGGAAGGGTGGCATCCAGAAAGGAGTACTAGATCTCCCTGGTGGCTAGAGATGGCACCAGGTGGCCTGGAAGAGGGGACTGCAGAACTTGACAGCACAGGAGAAGAAAACTGGTTTTCTGGGTTTGTCAGGACTGGAGGAGGGCTGGGAAGAGCCTGGCACACCGTCATTCAGGTGGAGGATGGAGGATCTGGTGGAGAATGGCAGTGGAGAGTTGGAGATGGTTGCCAGCAGCTGTGGTGAGTTTGGGTTTCATAAATGTACTATTCAAAACAAATAAAATGTCTAAAATACAATAACTGTGCTCCAAAAGTTAGACCAAAGAGGTAGAATGTTTGTAGCACTTTGATAGACTTTGAAAAGAAAACAAGAAGAGGAGAGGAGGAAGGATGTGAAAAATGAATGAGAGGTACAAAACAAAGGAACTTTGGGGAATAGTCCATGTTGGATTGACATGTTGCTCATGTTGGTCAGCATGTGTCCTGTAGATTCCATGTTCTGGACCATCTACTACCTTAGGTGATGTGGGGCGGTCAGTTGGACACTTTGGTGATAGTGGACTCCAATGACCTTCAATGGAATTTCAGTCCTTTACTGTCCAGGTGTCACCAGTGACCTCTGCCGGCTTCTTTGATGTCCACAATGATCAACAGCTGCATTTCTGTTTTTTTCTTTTTTTCTATCTGCTTTGTTACAAAGGTACACCATCTACTCAATTTTTTAGAATTTTATTGTTTTAAGACCTAAAAATTATGTTGGATTTCTTGTTTTAATATATATGTATGTTTTCTACTGTTCATATATACATGCTTTAAAACTGAAAAATATATACAAAAGTATACGTGCAGAAATTAACTTTAAAAAATAAAAAACACCTAGGTGTCAAGCGACTTCTACATGCTTACACCTTGGTAGCACGTCTGGCCTTTTTCTATTCTTTGGTCTCTTAAGGATATAACCAAATTATCTATAAGCCAATTTTCTCTTATTTTATTTTTAATTGGTGCAACTCTTACCTTATTTCTAATAAAATTGGTTTTTAGCTTAACCCTTTTGGTGTACGACTAACTTTTTATATATGATTATGCTTTATATATTCTAACATTCTGAGCTATATAACTGGGAAAATAGCAGATTTATAAAAAAAATATTTTAATTTTAAGAGTATACTCTTATTGAACAATACTTCAGACACATTTCTCTACTTCATTCATGTTACTTTAATCCTCTAAATAATATCTTTTATAATTTCAATATTGCTATTTGTTACAAGTTTTTAGTATTACAACTAAAACTATACGTAATTATTCTTAAATATGTATAAATATATATAATTTGTACTTAAAAAATAAAAAAAATTAATATTTGTATGGGTGCCTAGGTGCCCTGGCTCACCATCTAGGCACCTTGGCACCTTTAAAGGTATAGATATTAGAAACCCGTTGCATGAATTATTGTAATTAAAAACATATTCATGTTCATTACACCATATGATTTTCTTGACTTTTCATTACTATTTTATTTACAATTTTTTATATGGAAATGAATCATCGAAATGTAATATGTATCCTGGTTATCAAGGCACCTGCCTAGGTGCCATGGCATAATAAGAAGCTATGCATTAAAATCTGATTATATTTTATTTTGAATAAGCTTTATTTTATATATTATAACTTTTAAGTAAGAACTTTAGTCTACAAGAATATATCTATTAATAATTGTAAATAATCATGTAGTATTTAAGAGAATATTGTTTTTTTTTTTTTAAATCTATGTTGGGGAAGAGGCTTTAGAAGCCAATTTTTCTGGAGTTGCAGAACCCTGCTCAAACCAAAGTTGTAACATCCAATAGAAGTGTCAATCTGAAATCTCAACTTGACACAATCTGTGGGATGATTAGATAAACGAGCTTAGCATGTCTTTTGCATCTGCTAGATAAGGCAGGTTCTCCCAAAGTAGGCACTTATGATGACTTCTTTCTGTTGAAAGGTATTTTCAATAAACACACACAAACACCTACTTCAATTTGTATTTGCTACTCAGAAGCATTTCAAAAATATTCTTACTGGTTTTCAAATTTCATGTTCAGCACATACCATTTGTTTATCCATGCCCAGAAGTATTTTTTGTTATGAATATGGAAAATCATTCATTCAGCCTTTCCGTGCCCTTGTTAGCATTATAGGTTGTGAAAGCTTATCTCACACCATCAACTACATGCACCACAATCACTATCATGATGATGATATCTGCAGTCACTTTGGCATTGTTTGATCTCCTGGTTTTCCTTGTTATTTATTTTATTTCAAGGATGGTATCTGCACTTGCAGTTTCAATGAAGAGCATTTTTGAAATAAATAATCGATCATGTAACCCAAGAAATAATATTCTTCCAGGATTGACAATAAAAGTTTGCTGCGAAGATCCTGAACGAATGGCAGTCCGCCATGAAGAAAAGACGCTCTACACTGAAGAAGATCTTCGTGATTTCCTTTCTCGTCGAGGTTGGACGGGCCTTCGAGACTTTAGTGGCTTCAGGACAGTTGACAGTTTGGATGAACTCCATCCAAATGCCATCTACCAAGGTGTTTAGGCTTAGGCTGGATGGTTTGCTTTGTGGTGTAGCTCACTCCATCAATGAGCACAAGCACATGTTGAATTAAGTATATAGTAACTCTGTTGGGGTGGAATCAAATTTCACCAACCTGTGAATATGTAGTTGACTAACACAAGTTAAATTACGAAGGGCATGGTTGCTTTTCTATGCCTGTGGTGGCTGGGCTAATTAATTGTGTTGCCTTGCGGCTTTTATTTTAAGACTTGCGTACTATTCTGTCCTTATCCATTGCAGTTAAGTGGAAGCTCACGGTGATTTCTGAAGCCCGAGAGGAAACCAACACAAATCAAGCTTAAAATGGCTGCCTGAATAATAAAAGCAGTTGATCGATAGTTTCCTAAATAGGTTTTGCCCAACCACCGCAGCTTGGTGTGTACTCACTTGAGTTATATATTCTGTTATCATGTTCTAACTGTGGTTCTTTTGTGTTTTCAACTTCCACATGGATCTATGCTGCTAAATTCAAAGGTAGTGGTATTTATCAATATCAAAGATTGGTGGGGATCAGGTTGTGGAGGGTGGCGCTATGGATGCCATGGATGTTGATCCTGCTGGGGTCATAGCCACCAAGGTTTGGAAAGCCTGCTGAGAAAGAATGAAGAAGGAAGAGAACTCTGAAGGAAGTTGCTATCTACTGCATTGAGGCATTTCATTGTGTCATTTATGATTTTATCTTAAGTTATAGATCAGCCTTGGTTTTGATTGTTGACTTTGTTGTTTTGGCAGGTGCTGGGTGGTAGTTGTCATTGGGTTCAGATCAAGGTCTAGATCAAGAGGATGATGAATGGATGGTGGTCACAAAGGCAAAGATTGGAGGATGCAAAGTTTAAGGCCATGGTGGCATGGAAGAAACTTTTCAAGGTTAGAAGAATTCAGGTCAAGGTCGTCAAATTTCCTTGATATTTTGATGGTGAGACAAAATATTTACACCAATGATCAAAAGTTCAATATTTAGCAAATGTGAAGAACAGGAAAAAGATTTTGAGGCCCTCATCAGAATGTTGCAAAAGTGAGAGGGAGGGTTGCCAACAATTTATTTATGGGACGAGGGCAATCCATAAAAGAGGTTAAATACATACAATCAGGAGTGGATCTACATCATTGATGGATTCAAAATCAGATCTAGTGGTATAAGAGAAACAAAAGTAAAGGCCAACACTCCCCACTTAAATTGGGGACAATATGTCAATTAGGCTTAGTTTCTAGCAAACTACTGAGAAGGAGAATGACCCAAAGGTTTAGTGGAAGACTAGGTTTTTGGCAACCTACAAAGTGTCACAAAATACATTGGTTGGGGAAACAGGAAACTTGCAAAATATTCAAATCAACACATAAGACTTGTAACCAAACAATCTAGCCAAGGTACTTGACTTTGGCAAAAGGCTGAGTCATTGTTTTTGGTATGAAATTGCTTTATACCATCTAGAGTTTATTACTTTATACAAGATAGTTAAGCCAAGATATCTAGAGTTTATTGTTCTACTTCTATTTATACTTCACATCATTTGTATGAAATTGCTTTAGTTTTTAGAAAATATTGTTAGGATCAAGAGGTTTGACTAGAGAGGAGTTGATATTAAGTGCATGCAAATTTTCATTATAAGCAAGAATATGCTTAATTTTGAAATGTAATACAATGAAGTGAATGTAAATACTTGATTATTAAACAAACCATACGAACATAAGAAATTTAGGGGGTGTTTGTGTTTTAAGAATTGGGCAGCATTAAATTCTCAATTTAATTCTACCTATAGGAATTCACAGGTATTTGAAATTTATGTATTTTTTTTTTTTTTAAAGATATTGTTAGTCCTCTGTCTTTATCGATGAAGGTTGTTGAAATTGTTGTGTTTACGACCACACGAGCAAATGACATGTGGAAGTCTTGATGTGATTGTAGGAGGAGAAACACAAAGTTTGCATCATGGTTAGATCGATGTGATTGCGAACGCTTAAAAGAGTTAGATGAGGTTCACATTTTTGTAGGAGAAGGATGATTGTAATAGTGGTATTTAAGATTGGTGATGAAAGAGGTGGTGTTGAAGATCAGCGTAGAAAGAGGCATATATGGAGTCGTGACATCAATGGTTCCTATGGAAATTGGGTGGTCGGAAATGAGGGTTAGAAAATCATACTTTATTTTCATATATTGAGAAATTATGGAAAAACAGTTTCTCATCATTTATCGTTAGCACAAATGTCATTTAAAATTTGGTTAATGAAAAATGACTTTCTTGCAATTTTCTTTTCCAGCATTTCTAGGTATATAAACACACTAAATCTAATGTTATATGCGTAACACCTGTCGTATACAAACCCATTAGTATAACATCAAGTAATTGTGCCATTTTTTCATTGGTATGTTGGGTTTAACGGTAAAATAGATTGGTGTATCATTTTACGAAATGGTATTCCACTCTTAGGTTGCATTTGATGTGAACTTTTTCAGTTCCAAGAGTGAAAAAAAGTAGCTCTTGGAGTAGTTATTAAAAATGAAAAATATGCAGGTGGCTTGATAAGATAGCAATGATTTGTATTTATTTTAATATTTAAATAAAATATGTAGAATAGTAAAATTATATTTTTTAATAATGATGTGATTAAAAGTCATAATGAAAAAATATAAAAAGTTGTATTAAAAAATCCCATGTCATTATGACTACGAGGGTGATTTTTTGGAGCTTTTAGGATGTATTTGTTGTAGATGTAAAATTAGGTTAGGTGAGATTTACATTTTTCAAGAAATTACATGATTTACGATATAAGTATTTTAGCGTAAAATATTAAATTATTTTGATAATATTGTTATAGATTGTTATGATATATAATAAAAAATTGAAGTGTCAAACAGACCTTAGATGATTATAGTAAAATTGGTATTTCATATTTGTTTTAAAGAGTAGTTGCAGTTTTTTCTTAGAAAACGGTATATTGGTATTAACATTTGATGTCTTATTTGTTTTAAAATTAGGCTACATTTCTACATTTATTGTGAAATTTTTCATTTGTGTTTATTTTACATTGAGGTGATATATAGTAAACTAATTAAATAGTCGCGAGATATATATAGTAAATTTTAAAATAAAAATTTATTATAAAAATTTATTATAAAAATTTATATAGTAATAATAATATATAAAAATTCATGAAAAAAATAGAAAAACCTTTTTGATTCCTAAATGATATATCAATTTTCAAAATGGTATTTACATTTATATTTCTCGATTTACTCTTTTTATTATCAAAATTAATTTTCTCTTTCCTCTCATTTTATTGTTTATCTAAAAATTATTTTTTTCTATTATCAAAATAGATGTACATTTGAGAATAACTTTTTTAATTTCAAAAGTAAGTAATTTTTTTAACTCTTTTTTTCAAATGTGATCTCTACATTTTTACTCTAATGTGGCTTGAAAAGATATGTCACAGGAATTAATATTTTTTAATATTTAAATAAATAATATTAATATTAAAATTATATTTTTTAATATTAATGTAATTTAATGTCATGATAAAGTTAATATATAAAAAAATTATCTTAAGAATTTACTCATATTATTATGATATTAAAAGTAATTTTTATATTAAAAAAAAATTTCAAACGAAATCGAAAAATGAGATTGGTAAACAATCCTTTGGATTTATTTTATTTTGCCCAATAATTCTGGTAAGTGTATGCATCGATCCTTCGTGGAAAACCGAACATGGTTGTCTCCCGCTCGAGATTTCAATCTCCTCTTATCCAATTCTAGACACCCGCGAAATTTACAATACCCAGAAGCCGATCACCGGTGACCACTGCCGGCGAGGATGCTTCCGTTCCAAGCTCATCACTCTCTCATCCACTTCCGCTCCCCTCTCTCTCCTTCCCTCTCCTCCTGCTCTCCCGGAGCACGCGTCGTTCCCCTCCTCCACCGCCATTCGAACAGCGGGAGGAAGCACGGGAAGGTGACACGCAACGCCACCTCCCCCTACGCTCCGGACGAGCTCCCGGTGGACGAGGAGTTTATCAAGAACTTCGCGTCCCGCGACAAGCAGTCCGAGGACGAGGCCCGCCGCCGCAACTGGATCGAGCGAGGGTGGGCCCCGTGGGAGGAGGTCCTCACCCCGGAGGCTGACTTCGCTAGGAAGTCCCTCAACGAAGGGGAGGAGGTCCCCCTCCAGTCTCCCGAGGCCATCGAGGCGTTCAAGATGCTCAGCCCCGCGTACAGGAGGAGGAAGATGGAGGAAAGAGGGATGATGGAGGATGACTACCTCAGGGAACAGTTCAGGATCAAGGGTGAGATCCCCGACCCCATCCGGACGGTGTGGGACGGGCCTCTGGTGCTCAGGATGATGCCCCCGAGGGACTGGCCTCCGAGGGACTGGGAGGTCGATCAGGAAGAGCTTGAGTTCATTAGGGAGGCGCATAGGATGGAATCTGAGAGAGTGGATTTGGAAGGGGATGTCAATACGGATGCCGACGCCTTAAATTTGGAAAGATATAAGATGTTCTTGAAGCAGTACAAGGAATGGGTGGTCGCCAACCGCGATAGGCTTCAGCAGGAATCTTACAAGGTATTTGCGCCCAACATTATGTGCATTACAATCGCAAGTTTTATGATAGAGTTGGTACACATGCATATAACAATGTGGTAACTGGATTGGCAATTCCTAGGCCCACATTAATGACGTCTCTTCTTCCATGAATCCATTTTTGAAATTGGCTAGCACAATCAAAATTCATTGTTGTAATATTATCTTATTTGTTTAGAGTTTGTTGCCCCCAGTTCTGAAATTGGAAACGGTCAATCACCACAATACTTGCAATGTTTTACATTTCCCAAAAAACATATTCCTACAAACACATTGTCTGAAACCGATATTGTCTTTTGAGCATTACTACGTGAATTTCTTCATTATATACAACAAAAGCTAGATTGGTTCAACTTTTAGAAAATATTCTACACCATGCCATTTGCTTCTTACATGCCCAAAGCATCCAGTCACACATCTGTATCTAAATAAAAAAAAGGAATGATATAAAAGCCCAGTGAAAAAACACAATAACAGGCTGCTCATAGGACATAGGCTCACTGTGCTTGGGAGTCATTATGGAAAAATGCCCAAATCTTGCAAATCACACTTCTGCTTGTGTTCCAGTGGATTACAGTCCATGGCTCTTGTAGGAATCTTCTTCAGTGGATGGACCAGTGACAATGGATGTAGTAGAGTGGTCCCCAATTTTTGGCCTGTTGAGAGATAAATTATGTCAGTGCCTGGTATACCATGCACTTGGATTTCTGCAAGCCTACTTACTTGATTGTTTGAGGAAGCAATGTGGAAGAGATTGGTTGGTTAAAGATCTTTTGTCCACACATTTGGAGAAATCCTCTTTTGTAGAAAGGTTGTTTGATAGTGGATGGTTCTCTTTGGAACAGAGGGAATGACAACAATGGCCTGCAACTTGGTTAGAACTTGGAAGTGCCTAGGAAGGTGATCAATATTCAATTCATTGCCCACCAAAACATTCTGTTAGCATCTTGTCACAAACATTGAGTACAAAGAAGAATAGTACCTACCAACATGATATCCAAAATTGTCTCACACAAACAGAAAATTTAAAAGAGATAAATAGATTAGAAAAATCCGATATGTATGAAAATTTTACATGTGGCAAAATCTGAATAAATATCCATATGTCATATGCTAGAGATACAAGGATTTACAGTCATTCTCTACCAACTGAGCTATCCCAACTACTCTTTGCATGTACTTTGAACATTATAAAAATAGCAAGTGGAAACTAAGGAAAAAACTACTGGTGCAGTGACAACATGAATTAAAGAAACACAGACATAATAAGAAGTTGGTACAATCTAAAAAAAAAAAACCAATTTGAACTTTATGTGCCATTGTTGACCTGGTAAATCACTGCAACCTCTTCATTCTCATTATAAACTAATCATTCCAACAAGTGCATGGATAAGGTGCAAACACATGTTTAACTCATACATGACTTCAAAAGTTAAGGCTCTGCTCTTTTGCTGTGCATACAGGCAATGCAATTCCCCCAATTTTCACTCTGTCGATATTGGTACTAATGACTCATTGAACTATGGATGATATACATCCATCAGTTTTGCATGTAAATTATTGCTTGAGATGGAAGATTGCATAAAGGTTGTAATTTGGATGATTATCAAAAGACAGTGTGATAAGAGACAAATAAGAAATAGGCATTCATTCAATTGTGCACGTGAACATTGTCTAGGCTTTAAAAATTTTGAAATAAATTGAGCAAGATGATGACCTTCACAATGATGATTTACCTTCATAAATGAGAGACATGCAAGACTTGTGTGACCAACGGGGCTTGCAAATGAGGGACTTGGAGATGGTGACCGAAAGGCTCACAAACTTGGGAGGTGCAATTCTATGACTGGTAGGGCTTGGAAATAGGGAAGATAAAAGATAGTGATGGCCAATGCTTACAAACGAGGGAGGGAAACCACAATGGTGCTTGCAAGTTGCATCAAGGGTTTGGGGGGGGAAGTTGTGGATGGAAAGGAAAATGTGGACTTTCTGAGGGGGGAGGGTGAGAAATTAGGGAAAGTTTAGATATTTATACAGAGAAAAATTTGAAAATCCTTTCCAAACATTTTGATCGATATAAACACCCTTAATTTCTCACTTTTATTTTTGAACTTTTCTTTTCTAGAATTTTCGGCCAATACAAAACCCCTTGAGCCCCTGAGAGTGGGCCTCCAGAGGTACCAATTGCAGATAGAGAAAGAAACGTGTCTAAGTTCCCTTTCCCAATATGTTTGATTAGGTCATCCTCAATATCTTCCTTTTTCTGTTTGTTAAATGCAAATGATAGAAATGACATTGTTTTTTACCATCTCTTCAAATGCCCCTATTTCTTCACATCATTGCAACATCTGATATTCCATGTTAGGATCATCATCTGGTTAAAATCTGAATTCATTTTCCCAGTTTTGCTCCTTTTCGCCATTACCATTCACAGGCAAAGTACCCTATCATCCAGGTCAGCCCAATGATCACTAAACTTTGTGGTTTGTGCCTCCAACTCAAGACTGAGTGCTCAAGCCCTTTTGACAATTAGGTCATCTGCCCAGGTGAGAATGCCTTCTGCTAATGGTTCAATAATGTGCAGAGGATTGGAAGGAGAGTAATTTTTTTGATTCTTCTTCCCCTGTTGATGAGAACAGGGCTCTTGTTTTTTGATTCAACATCCATCTGAATGCTAACTATTTTGATTGCTTGTTCTTAATAAATCGCTTGAGGATTTTTCTTATTGTGGGTCCAAAGATTATTCTATATGTCACCATTTGTTTTGAGCAAAGCTATGCTTAAGATGCCAACATAAGATATTGATATTGTTTGTGGTAAAAGATATGCCTTGGATTATTGATAGGCAATTCTCCTTCCTTTTCTGATTGTGGAATTTTTTTTGTTTGTCTGAAATCTGTAAAGTATTATTTTCAAGATAACAATTTTTTTCACTCATATTTTTGGTGCTTGTACACATGCTGTAAAACTATTTTTGATTTGGTGTTCCATCTTGCATATATATGTAGTTTGATCAGGATTATTATCCTGGCAGAAGGAAACGAGGCAAGGACTATAAAGAAGATATGGTAATGCATAGACATACTTTTGACATGCAAATCATCATTACTTGATTAAAGTTGATATATTAGAGCTTGAATTATGTTACTTTTATTTTCCTAATGTTACTGGATGATTTGACTTCTCTTACAGCTTGAGCTCCCATTCATATATCCTGGACAAGTGAGTTAACAAACATACCAATTCTAGGATAAATTTGTTTTACAATGTCTTTCCATGCATTGCTAGTAACTGATCGATGGCACATATCCTACAGATTTGTGCTGGAAAAGTGGTGACTCTGCACCTTCATCAAGGAGTTTTTGTTGACGTTGGATGTGTGCATGACGGGTAACCAACATAATAAATTTTCCAGATTTTAAATCTGGAGTTATATTTTGTACCTATTCTTTAATTAGTAAAATAAGAGGCATCTTTTTTCTCTGTCACAGTACCCAATCTAGAGGGTGGACCTTGGTGCAATGAACGAATGCTTTATAGTGACTTGGGGATCATGGGTTCAAATTCTAGAAAAAATCTTATTTCATTTATGTATACTGATTGACAGTTAGGCACTACCTAAACCACATATTGGTGGGAGCCTCATACATTGAGCTTGCTGTTTTAGCAGTAATAGTCGAAAACTTGGAATAGAAACTATTCTTAATTTTTGATTCTCAATGCTAAGGTGGACCTTACTTGATTAAGGATATTAAAATTTTGTTGTTTTTTGGACATTATCTATGTTCCTAGCATCTTTTGAAGTTTGTTTATTTGCAAAATATTGTAAAACTTCACCAAATATTCAAAAAAACCTTTCTTACATTTTTCAGATTAAATATCATTGTTCTAACACAGGGAAGAATCATCAATTTCAATGTTTTCCTAAATAGTACCATTGTGATTTGGATTTGCAGTCTTTAAATGAATCATATGTAACCAATCCTAAATTTCGTATAAGTGCATGCAAATGACATGGTTGTTAGAACTTTTTTTATAAATAAATATACATAATGAAAAAGTGAGCACTATTGATCATATGGATATTTTAATAAACTTTCTATAAATACATGGTGATTTTTTAGTTAATTTAAAGGTCATTAATGTTTGATCTAAAGGATTTATTTAAGTCTCTTTTTAATATAATTAGTAGATTATTTGAAACATTATCAAAACAGTCACATTTTATAATATTATCTCTGTTCTTGGTAATTTTGGCAGGCCACTTTCAAGGATAAAAGTAATCTGTTAGAGATATTCATGTATTAGTATGGGGTGTTTTATGTAAATTGTTTTGTAGATATATATATATATTCTTATACAGTTCTTTATAATCAATTCTCTAGAGAATAGAATACAATCTTCCACCTTTCCTCAACTTCATATCAGAGTGGGAAGAAACCCTAGCTGTTGTCATTGTTTTTGCTTCCATGAGTTGCTGAGCTATTGTGAGTCTTCTTTGCTTTCAGTATGCTATTCACTGAAATGACCTGAAATCTTTTCACTCAATATGCAAATGGATTTGGTGAAAGTTCAAGATTTTACCTGTGTGCTAACAGCTCAGGAAAATATCTTGTTTCTATCAATGGGGATCACAACACTTGGGTAAAGTGGTTTGTTGTACAGTTTAATAGGTTATGGATGAGCAAAAACATTGATGAACATAACAAGGTGGTTGAGTTGGAAGATGCTAACTGGTCCTACAACTGCTACTTATATTCTTAAATCTTGTCTTGAAGAATTTCTCAAATAAATGTTGGAATTAGTCCCACATTAGAAAAGAGCTTTCCACCCATGTGTAATTGATTTTGAGTTTTATATTCATATAGTAAAATGGTATTAGAACTAAAAATGATATTTTTGTTTCAAATCCTCATGCATCCATCAGATCAAAAAGTAAGGACATTTGTTAAACCTAAAGGAGAAACAAAATGATGAGAAATGTTGGAATAATCTTACGTTAGAAAAGTGAAGATAAGACTTTAACCTATATAAAAAAGATCTCTTTACTCATAATCAATTGATTTTGGGTTGGATGCCCACATTTTAATAATATACAAATTGACCATTGGTTTAAATTCATTTTCATCCATTCTCTTAATAGGTGGGTTCCCATAAAAGGAAATGATTGGTATTGGATCCGCCATCACATAAAAGTTGGCATGCCTGTTATTGTGGAAGTTCTTGTAAGTGAAATATTTAGTTGTTTGATGTTATAGATGCTTCTTGTAGTAGGCCTGTCATTTAATGAAGTATTTAATACATGCCTTTCTTCCTTTTCATTTAACATGGACATACAGCTCTTCTTGTTGTCTTTGCCTTTCTCACTGCTAACTCTTTGAATGATTCACAATGCATGCTTCTTATGGATGCAATTAGCTACCATTTTAGAAATTTAATTTATAATTGGTTAGCAAACATTTAGTCTTTGAGATAGTTAAGAGAGAGAAAACTAGAGTCATTTAGCTTCCATTGTCTTCACTATTATAGAGAGATACATATATATACAACTCCTAACCAGATATCCATTTAGGACATAAATGGATCTAGAATATAATACTAACATTTAACACTTCCTCTCAAATTAGAACATATATGTCAAACATGTCTAACTTTTTACACAAATTCTTAAACACACTAACCCAAAAACCTTTAGTGAAGATTTCAGCAACTTGATCTTTAGAACAAGTAAAGGGTGTGAAAATAACTCCCTTGATGACATTGCCTCTAATAAAATGACAATTCACTTCAACATATTTTGTTCTCTCATGAAAAGTTGGATTGTTGGCAATGTATATGACAGCTTGGTTATCACAGTGTATAGGCATGGGCAAGGGTACTTCAACATCAAGCTTTTGTAGTAAGGCTTTTTTAACCACATCAATTCAAAGGTGGTTTGTGATATAACTTTGTACTTAGCTTCAGCACTAGAGATGACATTTTGTTTCTTGCTATGCTATGTGACTAAATTCCCTCCAATTTAAGTACAATACCTAGAAGTAGACTTCCTATCAACCTTGTCCCTAGCATAGCCCTCAGAGAAGCCTTCAACATGTAAATGCCCATTCTTTTTGTACAGAAGTCCTTTCTCAGGGGTACTCTTTATGTAGGCCAACACACGAAGAGCCTTTTGCCAGTGAATTTCTTTTGGAGCATACATGAACTGACTAAGCAAATTAACTACATATGAAATGTTTGGTCTTGTCACAGTCAAGTATATCAGCTTTCCCACCAAGCTCCTATATCTTCCTAGATCTACAAACACAGGAGAGTTTTCATTCTAGAATGAATGGTTCTGCTTAATTGGTGTTTTTTTAGGTTTACATCCTTTAAGCACTATTTCTTTCAATAGGTCTAAAGCATATTTCCTTTGGGATAAAGATAACTGCCCCTTGGAATAAGCAAGTTTGACACCTAAAAAGTACCTTGGAGTCTCCATGTCCTTTGTAGCAAAGTGTTGTCGCAGAAATCTCTTTGTGTTTTCAATCTCTTGACTATCATCACTTGTCAGTAACATATCATCTACATATACAGCAATGATAACAATTCCGTTAATAGTTTTCTTTGTACATATTGAGTGATCAACCCTGCAACTATGAAAGCCACTACTCCACATAACATTGCTGAATTTTTCAAACCACGCCTTTGGGCTTTGTTTGAGGCTGTAAATAGCTTTGTTAAGCATGCACACTTGAGTCTCTCCCTGAGTAACATATCCAAGCGGTTACTCCATGAAAACCTGCTCTTCGAGATCACCATATAAGAAAGCATTCTTGACATCAAGCTATACTAAAGCTCAGGAATTATTAACAGCCATAGAAAGATCACACGGATGGAGAAAAAGTCTTAGAATAGTCAATACCATACTCTTGTGAAAAATCTCGAGCCACTAGGCACGCCTTGTACCTATCAATTGTACCATTTGGCCTTTGTTTGATTGTGTAGATCTACTTGCAAGAGACTGCATTCGTTCCCTCAGGACAAGGAACCAAATCCCACATGCCATGAGAAAGAAGAGTCCTCATTTCCTCATCCATAGCTGCCTTCCAATGTGGTATTTGGAGAGCTTCCTAATAATCTTTGGGTAAAGATTTAAAAAAAATGGACAAGGTAAAGTTGCAGAAGGTGGAACCAAGGTTAGCATAAGAAACAACTTGAGTTAAAGGATGTTGAGTACAAGAGCGGATCCCCTTTTGAAGAGCAATAGGTAGGTCATCTTGAGGTGATGAGGGAATGGATTTGTTGAAAGGAGTTGAGGTGGGATGAGTAGAGGGTCGTGGTCTCCAGTGATATACCTGTAACGTGGGTTGATGAGTGATATCCTATATAGGTTGCTCTTTCGTTGTTGTGGCATGAGGACTTGGGTCACTTTTCAACTCAACCAAACACAGGATAGAAGTAGGACTTTGACTCAAAAGAGGGACAACCTTTGAAACAGGAATAGTAGCCTTATCAACATGAGTAGATTCACCCTTGGGATTAAAATAAACTCGAGATTCAAAGAATGTTGCATTCATAGAAGTATAATACTTCTGGGTAGGAAGATGATAAAGATGGTAGCCCTTTTGAGTACGAGAATAACCAACAAACACACACTAAATAGACCTAAGAGATAACTTATCAAGATCAGGAGAGAAGTCTTAAAACAAAACTAACACATCCAAAAACTTTAAGAGTGATAGAAAACAACTTGACACTCGGAGTTAGATGATGAAGAGGAATGACTCCTTCCAAAGGTGTGGAAGGCATTTTGTTGATCAAGTAGACAACAGTAAGACCAACATTAGACCAAAGGTACAATAAGATCAAACATACTTTTAGATGACACAAGATGTAACTATCTAAAAGTAGCATGATGATGTTTTCCAAGTTGACATGACTCACAATCAAAAGACAAGACAGAAATCTATGGAAGAGTTTGACGAAGCTTTTGCCAAAATGGATGACCCAACCGATAATGCCATAGAACTGAAGAGTTTGTACATGATAAACACACAATTAGGCCACGAGGTATATCATTGCGGACTAGCAAGTACACCTCGCCCACACTCTTCCTACGCCCCAAACCAATCCCCTAACTTGTCTGCAAGTGCAAGTTCTGAAAAGTAACATGAAATGGATAAAAAGTTACTAAATATAGTAGTTGGACAGTAATGACACTAATAGACAAAAGGTTGAAAGAAAACTCAAGTACATAGAGGACGTTGTTTAGCCTCATCTGGGAAGAAGCTTGAACTACCCCCTTTCCAGAAATAAGGTAGGAACGATTGTTAGCAATGGTAATGGTGGACTTGTCAATGATGGTAAATAGATGGTCAAATAAGGAAAACTCACCTGAAATGTGAGAGGATGCTCTTGAATCTATGACCCAAGGATCATCATTGGAGGCAAGTAGAGCAGTACTAACACTAGTACTTGGATGAGGTTAGGAGATAGCCTGGGCGCTCATGGCAGTGGATTTAGACACCTGTAACTTAAGGAGATGCTCATAATCTGCCTATGAAATGGTAACAGTAGAGCTAGAAGTGACATCAGTAGTGTTGATAGGTTTTTCTATGTTGTCATTGGCTTGCTGTTTCAAATGAGGGAATTTAGTCCAACACTTCTCTGACTTGTGTCCAAATTTTCCACCTCATTGGCACTTTAGGTATATTCGATCACCTCGTCCTCCTCCTTCATGTCCATGTCCACATCCACCTAATGCAACAAGTGTAGATTGATCCATGAGAGCAGAAGTGGAAACCTACATGGTCTTGGCAAAGATCTTTGCTAAACTAGGCATTCGGTCAACACCTAACACATGTCCTTGAATTTGAGAGGCCACATTTGAGTTGAGCTTGCAAGGTAGACAGCAATTGTGAGCTCCTCACAATAACGTTGAAAAGTAGTGATGTTTGAGGTAGGAAGTTGATAAATGTTTAACTCATTTATCAACCCTCTGAATAAACTGTAATGTTCCTGACAAGTGTGGTCTCCTTGCTTGATCTAAAACAGTTATTCATAAACTTGAAATTTTTTAGAGATATTCTTCTCATGTTCATAAGTTTGATGAAGGTTATCCCAAATCTCTTTAGCAGTGTCCATCATGGAGACCTCCCGTGCAACATGGGGTTCCATACTTACCAACATCCATGAACCGAAGGTGAAAAGGATGGCACTCCTGTCGGTGAGCAACAACAATCCTTTGAAAACTATAAGTCCACAATATGTAGTTGGATTCATTGAGACATTCTAAAATTCCTGGAAAACTTTGAATCAAAAAATCACTACCATGTGGGTGTGAGGTCTGAGTGAAGGTGGAAGAGTTTTCTGATGAAGTTGCCATGAGGAGGAATGGAAGATGTGTGGCTGACCTACAATGATTTTCGGTGGTGACTCTAGTCGGGACAAAGACCTTCAGTGGTGACTCCAACTGGGATAGGACCACCAGTGGTTATTCCAACCAGGAAAGGAAGAGGCATTTGCTTAGGATACTGCGACTGGCATTAGCAGAACTACCAACCGCGAGACGCGGAAGGTTTGGATAGGAACAGAGGCACGTGATGAGTGTGAGAAGGTTGCAGATGATGGAGTCTCGCGTGACAAATGACAGTGAGTGTGTGTGAGTTCTTCTGATGTGAAGGTGCAGGAGTTTGGTTACAATGGAAGATGGTGGCGGAAGCCTTAGTTTTGACCCTCCGATATCGAGTTAAGATAGAGAAAATTAGAGTCATTTAGCTTCCATTGTCTTCACTATTACAGAGAGATACATATATATACAACTAACCGGATATCCATTTAGGACATAAATGGATATAGAATATAACACTCACATTTAACAAAGATAATGGGCACCCAACCATTAGGTTATCTCATTCAATGGTTGGACGATCATTAATGACTAGGGCACTTAATAACGTCTCCACCTCCAACCCCACCTAATAGGTTTGGAGGAGGAAGTCCACTTTGAGTTCAGTAACCACTATGGCAGATGCTATTCTTCATGGGAGCTTTAAAAGCATGCTAATATTGAAAGGGGTTGATGATTAGAGGTAGAACAAGATTGACAAGTGGTGTTTGAAATGCTGTGGGTCAACATTGGAAGGATTGTAGGAATGATGTTGTGTTAGAGATGTATGAGTTTGGGACATATAAAAGCTCGTTGTCAAGTACCTATCTCATTGTAGAGAGATCACCCAATACCAAGGATGAGTGGTGAGGAGAAGCAACTTGCGGGTTGAGATGAGCTAAAAGGGAGGAGCTAGTCATAAGGTCCGAAGCAACAAGGACAAATGGTGAGGAGTGACTTGTGAGTTGAGATGAGTTGAAGAGGAGGCAAACGTGGAGCAATGAGGATGAACAACATGCGAGGTTCAAGCGTGTTGAGCGGCGAGGAGTGACTCGCGAGGTTCAAGCATTGGGTGAGGTACGAAGAATGAATTGGGAATTGAATTTGGAGGGGGGGTTGCGAAATCAATTCTCAACCCCCTTTTATATGGACAAGGGTTGGGAATTGAATTCTTAGCTCCCATATTAGCACAAATGCTTGAATTGGGTGTAATTCAAGTCCGCCCAATTTAGGCTACACAAACACCTCCATAGTTTAATATTTTAAAAAATATACCACATATATGTATATTCATATATAACATGGAGATTGGAAGTTGTAGTCGTATATAATAATCTTTCTTTATCATACATATAGAAATTGAGGACATTTCATTCAATGTTTTTTTGGTATTCAAACGAAATATCAGTATTAATTTAAAGTTGCATTAATCATTAGATTTCGTATAGCAAAACTGCAGTAAGAACACTGTTGTGATGTAAATTTCTGTTGCCAACTAGTTATATGCTTGTATACCTCATTTTCATCTTTGTTTTTTTCTCATTTGTACCTTTTTTTGGGTTTATGCAGGCAAAACGGGATCCATATCGTTTTCGTTTTCCAATTGAAATGCGCTTCGTGAAACCTAACATAGATCATCTTATGTATGTCTTATATCATTCTATCTTAAATCAGTGTATTAGTGTTAAGTTATAGTCAGGTGAATTTGCAGTCTTTTTTTCTTATATTGATTAATTCTATCATATTTAGTAGAAATGTACTTTGCTGTACTCATTTTTCTCTTTTATTTGATTCTCTTATTTAATTTCCTTCATTTTTGCAGCTTCAATAGATTTGATTTTCCTCCCATCTTTCACCGTGAGGAAGATAAAAATCCTGAAGAACTATGGGTAAATTTTCTCAACATCTGATCAACTTCATAATTCTTGATTACCATCGACATTCAGAAATCAATAATTTTTTTAAGTTGTGTTTATTTGTGAAGTAAATGCAATCGTGCTTGTAGCATTGGCTTGTAGATTTGTATGAAAACAATGGGTGATCATGTTTACATTACCATGAAATTTGTTTATTGTATAGTTCTTGAGGAGGATTTTTGATTTTGTTCATTGTATTGATTTCTTAGTGTTGTAACAATAAGGCCTCTCTATATATAAAGACTAGGATTATGAGCACACCATAATAAATGTAGGACTAAATCCACTTACAATATAACACTACTTGATATCCATAAAAAGGATCTATTTATTTCTAGACTCTAGCACTCTTCCACAAGTAGAAGTATCTAACTTGTAACATACTTGTACATAAACAAATTAAATAAGGAAATATATACCAAGAAAACACTAACCAAAAGTAGTAATAATATTGTGTAAATAAGAAAAATGGTCAAATCATAGTTGACCATACTTTAATAAGTGTACACACTATTTCATTATTGTCATTATTAGTCAACATATGAATACCTACATGTATTAAGAGGCTTACATAAACATACTCTTGCAAATACTACTATAACCATCATTAATTATTTAATAAAAGAGATCTAGTATGGATTGTTGCTTAATGTATTTCACAAACTTTAAATCTCATAGACAACATACAATTTTGGTGGAACAATACTGCTACAATGCTAATATTCATACGAGAAAAAAACAACTAATTTAATTAAAGATTGATAATGGATTATTAAATTTTTTTTTTTTTTTCTTCTTTTTTCTTTTTCTTTACTTCCTCCATTTTTTTTCATTTTTTCTCTCCCCCTTCTTTTTGATTGTTCTTCTTTCCCTGTCTTTTTTTTCTTTTTCTTTTTACTTCCTTTTTTCCTTTCTCTTTCCTCTCTCTCTCTTTTTCTCTCCCTCTCTTTTTTTCCTTTCGTTTTTCTTTTTATTTCTTTCCCTTTTCTTCATCTTCTTCCCCCCTTTGACTATAATTGTCTATCTTGCCTTCACAACCCTATTGAGTGTAGGTGTCGATGCAACACTATGGCAGCAAGTGATGGTGGTGAGAAATGGTGCTAGAGTGGTTGCAACATTGGAGGTGATGGTAGTGGCCTAGGTTGGAGGGGCATGGGAACACAACTTGGCGGAGGGTGGATGAGCACAAGAAGTCATGGCAAGAGTGAGTTGAGGAGCACAATGACAAGAAAGGGGAGCATGGGGTGACACCTCTACCCTTTTTCATGCATAGTTTTTCCTTTTACTGGCTTGTTTGATCACCCTTTTTACCTATAGTTCTTCTTCCTCCTTTCACTCACTCATTCACAACTTCTTCACGACAATACAATAGGAGGAAAAAAATACAAAAATGGGGAAGCAGTGGGATTGGTGGGTGAGAATAGGTTGAAATTTCAGGACTTTGAGAATAGGTTGACGAAGAGTGCTCCATGCATCTGTGCCACAGATTTGTAGCATTGGAAAGTGGTAGGAGACTTCTTGGGGCTGAAGTTGAATTTTGTGTGTTGGATATGTTGATTAGTGTATAGATCTGTTTACCTGTTTAATCGGTATATATCGTTTGTACAACTTGTGATTAGTAATACGATTATTAATTTCAACTTGATATCTAGGTTAACCTTAATCCCTCTCCACCTCCTCCGCTGGCAGCTCGTCGACTCCTTCCCTTTTTCTTTTCGTCGTGCACAGGCGACGAGCTCGCTTGGGTGCTCCTTCGCCCCTTTACTCTTGGCCGCCCATCCTTGTGTTGTCTCTCATAGGTTCGCACGGTTGCTTCTGCTCCTTTCTTGCTGTCGTTGCCTTCTCTCCTCTCCATGGATCAGTCGGCGACGATGTCGTGGGCTAGCAAGCTCATGGTCACTGGGGTGAAACTCACTAAGCACAACTATCACTATTGGGTGAGTGCTTTCAAATCCTTCGTTGTCTCGTAGATGCGCGAGACCCACCTGACAGACGTTCCTCAGGAGATGAAGTGCACAAAGTATGCGGCTTGGCGCGCTGCCGACTTCGCGGTCATCTCGTGGCTGATTAACAACGTCGACGAGTCCATTGCCTAAACGATCTCCCGCCTCTGGCCTGCTCGCCTCATTTAGGACACTTCGCACGACGTATGGCGCAGACCAAGGCATCGCTTGCGTCTGTGACACCTACGAGAGTTTCTTCTCTCACCGATAGGGCGACGGGACCGTCCATAGCTACTACACTCGTCTCCGCTTGTTGCTTGACGACTTGTATCTCTTCCAACTGTGCACCCCTGACCTTGCTTGTCAGTGGCGCTATTGTGAAGAGCTTGGGGTTGCCCTCTTCCTTGTCGGTCTTCGTCGGAACTTGTCGTCTCAGATTCGTGGGCCGACACTTGTTGTGGATTTGGTCCCCTCTCTCCAGATGACCTTTAATCAAGTACTTCGTCTCATTGTTGCTCCCTCCTCTTTGTTGGCCCCTCTTTTGTCGACGCTTGCCATTTAGAGTGCCCTGCCCTCTACACGGCTAGGTCGCGCACGGTCTGGCAACCGTCTCCAGCTCTCGTGCGTCCACTATGGTCGCAAGAACCACTCGTCCGAGTGCTGTTGGGCAAAGTTCGGTCGCCCCCCCACTGCGACAACTGCTCACGTTGCTTCTCTTGTGGCTGTCTCTGTTGATGTGATGGCTCAACCTACTTTTGCTTAGATGACCCAGGCTGACTTTGATGAGTTGATGGTTCTTCGTGCTTAAAACAACAGTGAAGCTTCTTCCTCTCATGTTCTCTCGACTGGTATGCCTTCTCCTTCAACATCCACCTCTAATGATACTTGGATTATTGATTCTGGCGCTTCCTATCATACTTCGGCTAACTTCTCTCTTTTTGATCGTATTCTTCATTGCCCTAATATACAGTCTATTGCCCTTGCTGATGGGCGTATTTGCTTTATTTCTAGTGAGGGCACTACGTCCGTCACTTCTACCATTTCTTTTAACAAAGTTCTCTATATACCTAATTTTCCCATAAATTTGTTATCCATTAGTGCCATTACCAAACAACTATATTGTTTTGCTATTTTTTACTCCTTTCATTATACTTTTCATGACTTGTAGATGGGTAGGAGAATTGGTGTGGGCCTTAAGCAGGGTTGAGGTGTGTACATCTTGGTGCAAGACGGTGTCACGAGAGGCCTTACTACCTTTGCTGCTTTGGGAGATTCCTCTTTGCTTTGGCATCGACGCCTGGGACACCCTTCACCTCACAAGCTTCGTCAAGCATTACTGTCTGTGTTTGTTTGTGCCTTTACTTGTGAGTCTTGTATTTTGGGTAAGCAATTTCATACTACTTATCCTAGTCGTAAGTTGTCTTTTGTTCATTTTTTTGATTTAGTTCATTGTGATATTTAGGGCCCTGCTTGTGTTGCATCTATAGGTGGTCATTGGTATTACATTGTCTTTGTTGATGATTTTTCTAGGATCTCATGGGTTTATTTGTTAAAAGATCGTCAACGTGTATTTCATGTAATTCGTGATTACTTTAATGAAATTTAGAATCAGTTTGCTTCTTCTCTTAAACTTTTTCGTACTGACAATGCCTTTGAATTTGTTCAAACCGTAGTGACTACTCTTTGTAGTGAGCGTGACATTTTACATCAGACCACCTGTGCAATCTCCAGGAAACTGTGTTTATGGAGCAACCTCCTTGGTATGTTGCTCAGGGGGAGAATTAGGTTTGTCAGTTGCAGAAGGCTATTTATAGCCTTAAATAAAGCCTACATGCTTGGTATGCCAAACTCAGCTCGGTTATGTTGGAAAATGGGTTCAAAAAATGTGTAGTTGACAATTCTATCTTTGTTCGGAAACGATTTTCTGGTTATACCATTCTTGCGGTGTATGTTGATGATATTCTCTTGACTGGTGATAATACTATAGGTGTTAGCTCTACCAAGGAGGCCCTATTCAAGCACTTCGATATCAAGGACATGGGCAAACCTAGGTACTTCCTAGGCATTGAGTTTGCATATGCCAAGCAAAAATTGGTTCTCTCACAACGCAAATATACATTTGACTTGTTAAAGGAAATAGGTCTTCTTGGGTGCAAGCCAGAGTGAATTCCAGTGGAATCCAAGCCTCAATTTTGGGGGTCCATGTCCATGCCAACACCGTTTAGTGATGCAGCTCAATACAGGAGGCTTGTAGGAAAATTCATTTTTCTCACTATCACTAGGTTAGATATATCCTATGCTGTGAGACTACTGAGTCAATTTATGTAGGAACCTAAGGAAGTACATTGGAATGGTGCATTGCATCTTCTAGCTTATTTGAAGGGAAATCCTAGACAAGAACTTATATACTCCAATAATGGACATCTTAATGTCATGACTTACATTGACTCAGGTTATGGTGGTGACAAAGGTGATAAACGATCCACTTTTGGGTATTACACGTATATTGGTGGCAACTTAGTTACTTGGAGGAGTAAGAAACAAAGTGTTACCTCAAAATCCAGCGTCGAAGCAGAATACAGAGAGATGTCTCAAACTGCTAGTGAGTTGGTATAGCTCAGATCACTCCTCATAGAATTGGGTGTCTAGGTTCCTACACCGATGACTATGACAATCAAGCTACTATTTACATTGACAGTAGTGATACATTCCATGAAAGGACCAAACATATTGAGATTGATTGTCACTATGTTTGGGAGTTGGTTGAATGTGGTGTTATTTGTACACCCTACGTGAGGTCTTCAGATCAAGTTGCAGACATGTTTACTAAGAGTCTTAGTGTGGGGGCGTTCAATCTCTTTTGTAACAAGCTAGGAATGTATGATATGTACCTTGCAACTTGAGGGGAAGTGTTGGATAGGTTGATTAGTGTATAGATCCGTTTACCCATTTAGTTGGTATATACATACTGTTTGTACAACTTGTGATTAGTAATATGATTATTACTTTCAACTGTATGCTTCATCATCTGTCCTTTATAAGAATTTCACTAGAACCTCCCTGGTTCCCTTGTCCTTTATTTGAAATTCATGTTCATCAAATTCAAATCAACATGATTTTTTCTCTGGAAAATCTTTTAACAGATAAAATATTGAACTTCACTTGAGGACAGTGAAGAATATTTGAAAGTTTGAACTGGTTTTGTCCTGCAAAATACATCCTAGAGCCAATGTGAGAGGTAGAAATTGAACTGCTGTTACTTGTTATTGTTTCTCCTCCATTATATGTAGTAGCAATGGAGAGATTTTGAAGTTATGGTGTGATGCATTGGTATTGGTGTACCAAGTGTTTTCAGATTCATTTCCTTCTTGAGCTATCATGGCCGTAAACTTATCAGGTGGTTGTTTTCCAATATAGCTAAGATTAAGATGATTGAAGCAATTAATGACAGAGTGCCAATTTTGAGCAGACATTGAATCTGAGGTTTATTTAAAGGTGTGGCAAGTCTTTGATTGACTTGTTGCTTGAATATAATTGGAGTGATTTTTTCCTCTATTCTTGTTGAAAGAATTGTTGAGTTGATTCTTACCAGTGTTCCAAGTCTTCTGACCTTTTCCTTGACGAGTTTGTTGAGTAATCAAAGCAGTAATAGTATTTGATCTGGCATATTACTGAAGATTCAGTTCCTTGCAGATGAGGACAGAGTGGAGTTTCAGTTGTAATTTCCTTTCGTGCCTGGATTGATAACACAAAGGGAGTTTCAGTTGTAATTTCCTTTCATGGCCGGATTGATGACACAAAGGGTCTATACTCAAATGGAAGTCCATTCAAGATACATGCATGAAGCTCATCTTGAGATATTGGAGATCCAATAGTTGCAAGAAGATCAGCAATATTTTTGAACTACTGTAATTACGCAACCATAGATTTTGATCCTTTCTTGATATGATGGCATTTGCTTTCTTAAAGAACCGTGAGCAGATGTGCTTGAACCAAATCAAGCAGCAAGCTTCTCCCATGCTTCTTTAGAGTTCTTTACTCCAATGCCATAAGAAAGTGTAGTAACTGAGAGAGTGGAATTGATCCAAGCAAGAAGAGTTTGATCTTTTTCATGCCAGTTGATATTCTATCTTTTGAGGAACTTGCTGATATTCTTGTAAAGACATTGAGTTATAGTGTGTTTAATTATATTTGTAATAAGTTGGATATGACAAATATATACTTTCCAGTTCGAGAGGGTGTGAGTGAATCAGGTATTTAGATACTCGATTATGAGATCCGTTTACCCTACATATATATATGTAAGGTTGTATCCCTTGATGAAAAAAAAACCAAAACATTTCACAGATTTATTTGGAGGAACTTGGATCTTGGGGAGAAACAAATCCATTAATATATTTCCTGAGGGCGTTGTCTTGGTTGAAATGTAGATTTCTGCATCAAGTAATTTGTTCCATCTTGCCTGATGGGAACGATAAATTGTAAAAGCAAGAGAAACATACATCCATTAACTAAACATTAGACATCTTTTATAAAGGCTATATAATCTACACAAGATAACTTTAACCAATATAGAACAAAACACACACACACAAACCAAAACCCTAATACAATATTTTTTCTTACACTCTTTCTCCTCAAGTTGGAGCATCCAAGTTTTTACAAATTTAAAAGACAATAATTTATACAATTACATACTTAAAACTTAAAAACTCTAATGACAATTTTTTTTCTACGCATGCTCAATGTATGAGCCACATCTCCTTTTCCTCTCTTCTTCATCCATCCACCTCCCCTCTACAATTATTTGTCTACAATTCCAATAGGTACAAGTGATGGACAATGTTGGAGATCCATAGGTATCATGTGGAGCATATGAGGAAAGACCCACTTGCATGTGGAAGATGCAGTGATGGGTGGGAGCACCAAGCAACCAGCATAGGTGGCACTGTCATAGTGGGAAACAACATAGAGAAGCCAGTACAAAAAGAAATCAACATTGGTGAAATTGGCACAAACATCTAAAGAAACATCAGAGGTACAAAAACATACGGAAATATAGTCTATGTACATAGATGTCCCTAAAAAGAGGTTGTAGGGATCACATGAGCCTCACCAGGGGGTGATAGCACAGGAATGAATTGATGATGATGGTGTCCACAAGAGAGTCACTTGAATGTGTGAGCAAAGAAGTTGGTGACCCAAGTAGTAGTGGTGTCAAGAAATTGCAAAGCACAAGAAGTTGGACACACACCTCATCGATGTAGACTTGGTTGATAGGGTAGACGTTGAAGTAGTGGTGGTATAGAAGGAGAATGACTCTTGATGGAACTATACAGAGAAGAAATAACTTAGAGGGAGCCTGATAGAGGAGAATGATTTAGAGGGAGCTACATAAAGGAGAATGACTTGAAGGGAGGAGGAAGTGTACTGGTTGGTTAGGAGGAGGAAGTGTATTGGTTGGTTAGGAGGAGGAAAACCCTCTTCCCCACCTCGGCTTTTTTTTTTTGAATCTCAAAACCTAGTGCTTTGATACCATGTGAAATGTAAAAGAATGAGAAAGATATATCCATTAATTAAACATTAGACCTCTTTTATAGAGGATACATAACACACACAAGATAACTTTAACTAATGTGGAACAACATACATATAGATAAACCTTACTACAATATTTTCTCTCACAAGAACAAGACTAGCGATATTGGTGAAAATGAACAAAGTGGGTGCTTGTTGTGGGATGGAGTTGCTAGATGAGGTTGAAGACACCTCCAACAATTGGCCCAAGGATCAGAGTGATGATCCATTACAACTTTGACACCATGAAATCCAAGGCTGCAGCCAGATGACCTGTAAGAGAGAGTAAAAAAGGAAAGAGAGGAGGAAGAAGAAGGAGATGCAGCTGGAAGAGAAGAGTAATATCTCCTTTTTCTATATCATTAAGAAATAAGCAGTACAGTATTTATACAAGTCCCAAATGCAAACAACCTCTTACAGAACTTCATAACCATATTTAACTACATAAACTGAATTTTTGCCGTGTGGTTATCACTTATGACATCATATGTTACTGACTAGCTTCTAAAAAATGTTCATTGTAAAGAGTGAAGACCATAAAAGAGGACTTTTCCATTCAGACATTGTGCATGGCATGTTGATTTTTTGATGTTTTACAGTGTTGTCCAAGTTTCATGTATTCATGCACTACAGAGTTTCCATTTTACTTTGATCAAGTTACATTGTTTGATGGTATTTGATGTTGCAACATATCAATTGCCATTGTATTTCTTATCTGTGGATTTTGGTGCACCATTTTTTATGCATCATGATTTATGAATTTACTAAACTACTGTGAATTATGCAACAGCTCCCTTTTGTGTCATTGTGTAAATTCTGGGAGCTTGTCATATTAATGCAGCATTCATTGATTTTTCTTGTAGTTTGTTTCTCTTCTGTGGATTGTTGTGCATCATGCTTCAGAATTTGATTGATTCATAAAAGTGGAATTACGTAGTGTTAGTTACCAACTTATCATGCATCCTATGTAACTGTGTTCATAACACATTATCTGCAAGTCATTGTTAGAATTTTGTAATTCCTTAATGCCATCTATTGCATCATCATATTTTGCCATCTTCAACAGCGATCTTGTGGACGACCTCCAATCCCTAGGAAGAGGCCAGCTGAGAGACCAGAAGACCAGTCTTTGTTATCAAATCACCCTTATGTGGACAAGGTGATACTCTTGCGAACACAATTATGAAGTGTTTATTAGACTATCAAATAGTCTCCAAAATTTTCCCCAGAATTCACATTACAAAACGTGAAGATAATGTTAATTTGGAGGTTCTGAGTTTCTATACGATGAACTTTTGTTTGTGCTGCTTTTCCAAAAGTTATTCTAGTGGGAATTGAAAAACATGCAATTCAAATTTCATGTCAAGGAATTCCTTGGAAATGTTTCTAAAAAAATTGTGGAATTGGAATTTAAAGTCCTAATCCGCAACTGCCTAGGGTTGCTTTGGTATTTTGATTCATTGGATTTAAAATTCATTTCAGTCATAAGTGAACTAATTGCTAAAAACCATCCCAAGATGATGGAAAATGAAATAAAGTTGGTACTTCCACTAATTTAGAAGGAAAACCAGCTTTTCAAGATACTCCATGGTCAAAATTTAAGTAGACCAAACCAAATACAAATATTTAGATTGAATTCCTACTGTGCTTTGAATTTTCACTATTCCATCAAACTAATATCCATGGGATTTGAAGAAAATGCTGCTTGTTTTATATTTTATGTGACATGCTCGGAAAACTTAGTTGTATGTTGAATCAAGCATTTTCCGTTTATTTTGAAGCTATGATATGAAGGGAGAAGAAAGGTCATCTGATACAATATGCTTTTTTGCCTGAATGTGCTGTAGACATTGGATAGAGAATGGGTTTTGCTTTCTTGAATACCATGACATTTATATCAGTAATTGAGATGTAAAATGCTGATGGAATTTTTTTTATAACTACTTATGTGATGATTTGAACATTGTTATTTCATGATATCTTGATCCATAAATGATTTTTATTTTTTGTTAAGCAACATAATTAGTTGACCTCTATAGTGGGATTGTGACTTGAATTATTGTTGGTAAACATCATGATTAATCCCTTTTTCTTTGTATGCTATTCTTGTTTTAGTGACTCACGGTGGTATTTAATTGAAGGAGCTTTTACATATGCTCATCAATATAGTTAATAGGTGGTGGTAGTGGGTTTGGAGGAGAAAGTAGTGGGTACCATTTATCACAATTGGTGGGGACATGGTCGTCTAAGGGAGCATGGGCCCAAGGAAACCTAGATGTTGGAAATGCTTTAATGTGGCTCATTGGGCTCAGGTGTGGGGTAATCAGACATAGGCAGGTGTATTGTAGCATAGTGTTGAAGTCAATAGGTCCAAAGGCTTTGAAAGTTCAACACATGGGTGGTAGGAGGTTAGAGAAGGGTATATCATTCAAGGAAATTCTGAACGGTGAATGGTGAAAGCGACCACCTCCCATCTCTAGGGAGGAAGACATCCACTCAAGTTAGCCAAGGAAGGTGACAATGTGATGCAGCGATCATTGGAAGTGCAGGAGATTGCTAGCTACCTTGTGAATGTTGTGTTGGCTACTCTACTTAGCAAGGTGAGGTGGACTGGGGTGACTGGTTGGCAAGCTAGAAATGGTGGGGTAATGGATACAGCTTGATCAGATGTGACCTGCAGGAACAGATTCTCCTCCCCAACACAGAGATAAAGTGAGGTACTGCTCATGGAGGATGATACTGTAGGAAATGCCTATTCATTTCTGAGATTGGAAATCCATTTGGAAGATAGAATTGACTTATGCTGGGATTGCAATCTTTAGGATGGTGCTTCATGCAAGGGGAGAAGATTCCTCAAGGGCTCTTTCATTGATGTTACAGAATTGTGACTTTTTCTAGGGAAAGATGCATTGTTTGGATCTTTAGATCTACTGAATTTTATTGAATAGTGAAACTTATTGGCGGTGGTGGAGTTGTCAATTGGAGAAGAGAAGTTCCTCTTGCAAGTTGGTGTAGATGGATTGAAATTCAGGGAAAATCTATCCAATTTGAGGAAGGCCGTCTTGTTTCAATGTAGTGATTATTGTGTGGCAGAGCGATGTTTAGGGTTGATGTCACTTGTATGGTTTTTGGCTGAGTTAAAGAGTCAAGCTCACAAGGGAATTCAGCTTGAAGACAATGTGGTGATTGGTGAACTGGGAGATAGGGGTTTTGTTTTCTCTTGAGAGGTGACTGCCTGATACAACTTTTGGTTGATTGACAATTTTAAAGATCACAATTTGTTACATTTACTCTCAAACTAAAGAAATTTGAGTCTATTTTAATCTACCATAATAATCAAATTTACAACTAGTGTTTTTAACAAGTTCAATATCAACCCTATTACAACAAGTGTTTATTTATGCGTTTCAAGTTAAACACATCAACCCATAACCTAGTGTTTTTAGGTCAACACACAAGCAAACCAATAACATTGGTGTTTTAAGATCAAAACACTAAAAACCCACAATTATTTTTTATGGTGAAAACACAATAAACCAACCATTTCTTAATCTCAAAGGAGTGTCCTTGTGTTTTCAAGGTGAAATACAAGTAAACTAACCTTTACAAGTAAATTCACACAACAAGAAAATCAATACGACTTGCATATTGAAATTTGTTCTTACTCTAGGGAAAAATACAAAATTCTTTTTCTTTGCAGATGATTAGGAGATGTGATCTTTGAAACATTGGAGCAAGAGATTCAATACTTAAATGTGTTGTTCGTGAGTCACAAATGAATGCCTACGAGTGTTGTATAAGAGTGTCCTAAGTTCCCTATAGAAATGTATATATAGGCAATTTTTAGGGTGCACTAATGGCTAGTTGTCTTTATAGAATAGACTAACGTTTTGATGAAACGTTGATCCATTTTTGTAATGGCTAGTTTTCGTAAGATACAATGGATAAGTTTTTGGGTAGAACGTTAATTCATTAAATTGGCCCGAAAAACCTTGACAAAGTTTTTATGTAGAATGGACTACCATTTTGTTGAAATGTTAGTCTATTTCTCACAATGGCTAATTTTCCTCAAGGACAACGACTAGAATACTAGGGAATCGTTACTTCTTTGAATTAATCTGAAAGTCCTTGACTAAATGAATACACACAATGGACTAAAGTTTTTCAGATTGTTCGTCCATTTGTAGCACCTAGCATAATCTGTCCTACATGAAAAATGTTGGTTATATCATTCAGTTACACGTTCAATATACTGCCTAATCTGTAAATTCTAAGACGTGGAATTTAGTATGTCATTTGATCACATTGCTTAGTATACCGAATCCACACTACACAAGTATTTTAAGGACTTGGCTAATTCGGTGTGTTGTTGGGTTGCACCACTTAGTCATACCATTCTATATATCGAATATCTATTTTCAATAGATAGGAAACAGAGCAGGTATGGGTGCCACTGTTTGATTGCACTGGTTGGTCGCATCGAACTAAATCTTGGTGTGCCAACATAAATTCCAGACTGAGTTCGAAATCTCAGTGTATTGTCTGATTGCATCAGTTTGTGTTTCGATGATTTCCTAAGTTCTCCTTCAACTCTTTGTACACCATCCAATTGCACCGATTGGTTGTATTGTTTAAGAGCCCGATTTCTAATATATGTAAGTTCAGGAACGTTGGTTAGTTTTGTAGGACCATTGATTTGTTTGACCTGAACAGATGCTAAATGTTTTGAGTGTAGTGTCCAGACATGTTGGTCCGTGTTATAGGACCATTAGTCTCTTTTTCTCTGGACAAAGTATCAAATGTTCTATGTGTAAATGTTGGTCCATGTCTTTGGACCATTAGTTTGTTTTTCTTTCGTCTTGACACTAAACATTCTATGTGAGAGTATAGTGTTCTAAACTCCTAACCTACTCTAGAGATGTAACTAAACTCCCTAGAACAAGAGCATCACAACCATTTACACACAAGACTATAATCATCCTGAAAATGGGTTGCTAATCTCTTTAGGCTTGAACTTCAATCTTCTCAGCAATACTTCAACTCTTCAGCTCTAAGGGTTGCTAATCTACCAATGATTGATAGATTTGATCTTAAATAACATTATTTCCATTCATACTAGCTAATCTTCTAATCCACTACTTGTCAATCTTTAGATTTCCTATGATTGTCACGAATAGATTGGAATAGATGGTGGGGCAGTTCTTGTAGAAAGGGGGAAAAAGGTTAAGTAGTGGTTAGAACTTGATTGCATGGGGTAAATGCTGTAAACCAATAAAATAAGGTGGTTTGCGGCTACGAAACTTCCAGAGTTTCAATTTGGCTTTCCTTAGCAAATTGATCTGGAAGTCCTCCCTGAATAAATAGGGGTTTAGAAGTATGTTTAGATGAGATTTTTTCTCCACAAATTCTCATATATAATTATTATTGTACAAATTTTCATACATAAACTTTTACTTCACAATTTATTATGTACATCACCACTATTTGATTGATTCATTATGCACCATTGTGGTGTATGGTAAATACAGTTGAAAAATGCTAAAACAAATGCAGCATTGGTGTGGATTGCATATGGAGATCAGTGGTGAGACAAAAATGGTATAGTGGAAAGGGGTTGTGCTGCGAGTGCATATTGGGGGCTGGGGTGCAGGTAGGGTGAATTGATGCTTTTTTTTTTCCTGTTTACTGCTGTAACCATACCTCATTGTTTCTTTTATTCTTATTTAATCAAATCTCTACTTTACTATTGAAAATAAGAACTTGTTCTCATTCAATGTATCTTATAAACAAGTATATCATTCTTTGTTTTATTTGTTGCAGCTGTGGCAACTACACAATGCAGAGCAAATGATTTTGGATGATGAGGAGCAAAATCCCGAGAAATACAAAGACAAGGACTACCTACGATCAATGACTGATGCTGAGTTTGATGAAGAAAACTGTGTTGAGTACACTCAAGCCTACTACAAAAAAGCCTTGCTCCCAAAAGCTATTGTGGTACATTTTCTAAAAACCATCAGTGTAGCATGTTTGCTGACTGTAATTTTTTATTCACTCTCCTTTGCCGATATCTTTACAGAAAATTAATGTCAAAGAACTTGATCTTGATGCTGCTCGTGCAGAACGTCAGGTACTAGGATGACTTTTTCATTGTTTTTATGTTTTTATTAATTTTAATTGAAGAAAACTTCGTGCTAGATTAAGTGAGCATTGAATGCTTTAACATTTAGTCATATCTGACTTCGTGCTGTGAGCTGAAGACATCAAAATTATGGTCAACCTAGATTTAATGTGATCAAACCTTACTTATGACATTGTTTGCTGTGGGTAATGTGAAAGTTCAGATGCAAATGCATGATGGAAAACATTAATCTTAATTTTCAGCAATTCATTTTCACGGTTAAAATTTGATTATATGATCTTCAACTTACCATCAAGCCAAGGAAGAAAATAATGATCAGGAGGATAATATTCTCAGCATCCTTGGGCTAAAATTTCATGACCAGTTTCCAAACAAATGCAAGGTTGTTAGATGGAATAAGCCTGGTAAGTTAAATGTAAAACTTTTACAGATGGTAGTTCAAAAGCTATTCCTGGGCCAGCTGGTTGAGGAGGTGTTGTTAGAGACCATAAGGACTATTGTCAAGCTTCTAATACAATTGCAGAAATGTGGACTTGTATTGTTCGATTAAGATTATGTTGAAACCTTAATGAATTTGAAATTGACTCTGCAACTCATTCGATTGTTGGGAAAAAGGGATTTCAACAATTCTATATTCAAAAGATGGAAAAGAGAACTGAATGAACTCCTTGATTCTGTCGTCATTCCAAATCTCCAATAGTGAGAGGCAAACTCCAGTACTGATTATTAACTAATCTAGCAACAAAGATTCAAAGGCCTATTCCTGCATATCTGAATTGCTAAGAAAAACGGTTGGTACTATGTTTGAGAAAATGATCTTCCTTATGTGAGAAACAACTTTGCTTTTTGAGCTGAATTTTTTCAAGCACTGTATATGTGTATGTTTACTGTTTCTTTTTGTTTAGAAATTGCTCTTTGCTAGATTTCCTGTAAGCAAAATATTAGTGGGCTTGCCCACATCCCATGTCTCGTAATCATTTTCATCAAGTAATAAACTCTAAGATCCTTGGGGGTCTATAAACTTTACCAACTTAAAAGATATTTTTGATATTTTTGTCTAAGAAGTTGAGGTTCGTGGCTGTACTTCATGAATGTAATTGCTGTCTATGCATAAAAAAAATTTACTTAATTGTATGATGGCTTATTAATGGGTCAAAATTAGTATTTTAATTTGGTTTTTCTTGAAAAGTCCAAAATGCAAGACCCTCCTCTGATGGCATGCTGATTTTTTATGGGTTTCATGCATTTGGGTTTTGAGTCCCATTTTTTTCTCATTACAATAGTTTCAAGTCAAATCTTTTCTTCCTAGTTCCTACTTCATGATCCTGTTTATGATTTAGAACATTCTTGTTGTGGTTGTTCTCTGTTTTAAGTATTTCATTTAACTTTCAATGTTACATAATGTATGAACTATGAAAACTTCAGTGCAGTGCTTTTGAGGGATTGGATGATCTGTAAAGCTAGAGGATAGAAATATCTTCTCTTGTGGAGAACTTGGAGATTGCCATTTATCCTGTTATTGGATTTACAATTTCTCATCATTTTTTAATGTGCAAAAGCATCTGTGATTGAAATGAATCTGACTTGAATATTTCTTGTTCTCTTTATTGTACTGTACAATATCCTATTTTATCTGCATTATTCGGCATTGATTGAAATGAATCTGACTTTTTATAGCTCAACAATAAACTAAAGAAGGAAGCAGCAGATAGAGGAGAAAAGTATGAAGTTACAAATCTGAGACGGAATATAGAAATGGATGAATACGACCTTTTGCACTGGCGACGATCATTGGAGGAAAGAGAAGCTTTAATCAGGGATATTAGCTGGTATCATTTTTGTTTCCATGCTTGCACAGTATTGCTAAACATTGAAAATTTCAACATACCTGTTCTTTTGAGTATTTTTAGATGGCCTCTATTTGAAACATATGAAGTCAAGTATAGGCTATGATTTGAACTGAATTCTGTTTTTGCCATGTTAATACTGTGTTTCTAATATTCATTTTGATGTGTCTAAACAGAAAGTGCATAATTACAGAATTTTTGGACAATTTTTATTGTATTAAAAGATCCTATGAAGTCACTGATTATAGTAGGAAATTGATCAAAAATTTTGACTTACCTTAAGTATTGGTCGTTATTCCTTATTAATTCCTCAAACCAAAATGTGAATAATCGAACAGTTTAATACTTGAATTTTGTTGCTTCTATAATGTTTGAGTCTATGAATAAATGGATCTTAAGTTTGTTGTGTTGTAAGTAGGTTCAGTCCTATGTTACTAGAATTATGTTTGCTCTTTTCATTTAGTCTCTATTTATAGAGGTATTATTGTTTATGAATTATACATAAATTTTACCTTATTTCTTGTATTTCAACATAATATTAGAGTTGGATTTTGAGAGTTATTAAGGGTGAAGGATCTAGTTAAAGAGGAGGGCCCTTAGCTCTTGTCATGTCGATACACCTCTTACACTACTCACTTCTCTCTTGTTGTAGGGCCCCTTTCTCACCACTGGCTCTAGTCCATCTCTCCTTCAAGAATTATAGAGGTTGCTTAGAAGCAAAAGAAGTTAAGTAGAAGTGGAAGAACCTAATCCAAAACTCCAATGATGGCCAACACCACCATTGCCCATATCGATCCCTAAAGTGACTTCTACCCTGTAACTAGCATGTTTAATAGTAGGCAAAGCTCTAGTCATATTCCCCATAGTGAAAGAGCTTGATCTCTTCTCCTTCAACTCCACTTGCCTTGTCCACTCATCACCTATCCTCACTATACCCAACTATAGACTACAAGTGTTTGAAGCCCATGGATAAGTGCAAAAGGAAGCTTTAGGGAACATTGTTTCTAATACCCTCTCTTCATTATCGCTACTTGCACCAGTTAGGCTTGTAGAGGTGAGATGAACAACTATAGAGGAAGGGGGAAAAGGAGAAGAGAATGTAAAGAAAATGGAAAAAAAGGAGGGAGAGAGAAAAAAGGAAAAAAGAGATGAACATATAAAGAAGAATTGAAGGGTACAGAGCACATGAGATTAAAAGAAAAAAGAAGAGAAAGGGAAAAAAAGAAAAAGAAAAAAAGGAGAAATGGGGAAATAAAAAAATCATAAAAAATGGTAGAAGCTCAAAAAAAATGAAAAACGAAAATTGGAGAAAAAAAAAGACGAAATGTGTTTTATATTTTATCATCAATATCTAACCATTTTTTTCTTGTGTGAATATTAATGTTGTAATAATGTTGGTTCGTTAAAGTTGTGTTCTCCATGAGATCTATCTTGATGTTAAATAATGTTGTCTTGTTATTTTTGTTGGATGATTGATGATGGTTGTAATGTTAATATTTGTTGGAGTGTATTTATATAAATCATTTTAGTATGTGCGAGTATTCCTATGTTAATTGAGTTTAATAATGCCAATGACGAAATAATGTGTACACCTATTAAAGTGTAGTCAACTAGGATTTAACCATTTTTCTTGTTTACATGACATTCTTACTACTTCTAGTTAGTCTGTTTATTATGTATCTCTTTGTTTCATTTGTTATAATTTGTTTATGTATGAGTCAATTACAAAGTGTTAGAGTCTATGAATAAATGGATCTTTAGATTTTAAGTGTGCACTGTGTTGTAAGTTGGTTTTGACATTTCTAAAGTTATGCTTGTTCCTTTTATATAACCTCTATATATAGGGGCATTGTTACTTATGAATTATATTTCGATACACAACATTCAAGAAAAAGTTAATCTTGAGCTGCCCAAAAATGGAAAGATATCCATAAATTTTTCATTTGAAAAAGTATGCATTTTCATATCATTATAAGTTTGTATATCACATTGATTTTGTTTTTTTTCTAATCAAGGTTTGTTGTAATAATAAAAAAAATACAATTATACGTTTGCATGATTTTAAATATTATACATAACATTTCATTTATGTAGTTTTCTTTGCAAATATCTTTCACTTTTCAAAGATTATGTATTCTTTCTATTTATGCCTTTTAACTCTATCTCAAATTTTTTTTGATTTATGTAGTTTTAAAGTTTTACAATTGGTTTACATCTTTTATTGTAGTTATTTTTTTCACTAAAACCCTACCATAATCTTATTCATCAAGCGAGTAGGTGCCTGTAAAATCTAATGAAACAAAAAGGTACAAAGATGGTGGGACTAGGCTAGAACCCCATCAAAAAGGGTTCAAGACAAATGCCCAAGCCAAAACAAAACAAAGAAAGCAAAACATACCAAGACAAAACCACACTAGAGAAGATAAGCTAGAAGAAGAATCTCACTCCTCATGAAAGCTTGAGATACTCCAACAATCAAGAAGGATGTTGCTCTACAGTGCCAATGGACAGTTAGATTTCATCTAAACCTACAACTCCTTATCCACACCCAGACCTGTAGCAAGATCAGTAGCCCGATTCCCTTTACGGGGGGGTCCATCCGAACGTGAAGTACTTCACTATATTGAGAATCTCTTGCTAGTGTCCTATGATGTGAGCGTGAGGGTAGATATCGCTACGTCAAGCAGCACTCTCGAGTCCATCTCCACCTCCACCTACTTGCAGTCAAAACCTATAGAACAACAGAAAAGCATACCCTTCTAGGAGGGCAAGGATTTCCGCATGTAGCGGGTCTTCTGCCTTTAAGGAAGAAGCTGCAACCCAAATGAGGTCACCATTGTCTGCCTAAAGGATCTAGCCACCTGCAACCTTGCAGTTCCATGTGAAAGTGCCATCAATGTTTAACTTCCAGTGACCCTTATTCAACTTCTTCCAGGAGATCCATCACCCTCTCACCATGTTTTTTTTGGCACACCTGAGTAAAAGAGCAGTTATAAATAAACACTACCGAAGTTACCTGATTGCATATCACCCCAAAATTCCTCTCCTCTCCAGCCATGATGACCTTGCACCACACCTTCCAACTTTCCTAGAGAATGTGAGCCACTAGAAACTTGTGAAATTTGCAATTCTTGTTCTTGCCCTAGTAATGAAGGGACACCATGATCCAATGCTTCTAGAGTTTCTCACCATCCACCCTAAGTCTAAATCTTCTACACACCCATTTATGAAAAAGAAAGGCCCAGTCATGGGATGGAGAGTCCATGCCTCTGTGAATCTTGCAACAAGCGCAAAAGGAAACAAGGGAAAACCCCTCCTAACAAAAAATTCATCAGTAGGAAGAACATTATGAAACCACCTTCAAAGGAAAAAGGATACTTTAGTAGGGATGTAAGGTTGCCAAAGGCTTGAGTTCCAATCCACTTGATCACTTTTGTCTTGAACAACTTCCCAAGCATCAGTTGTGGAGAAGGAACCATCCTGACTTGCCTCCCACATAAACCTGTCCCTGGAATCAAATATGTTGCCACCTTACTAAGGTCGGCCAAGCTCCATGAGGCGAGCCATGTGTCAGTCGGGCATTAGGCCTGCTAGGGGTTGATCAGACCTCGACCACCTAACCAATGCATGTGGATCGCCACATGTTTCCAAGCCTTGTGAAGACCCTTCCAGACTCTTGTAGCACCTGCACGATGAAAGGCAATGCCACCATAAGTAAAATGAATATAATCAGACTATATACACTCACCGTTTTGAACCTGCCACACCATTTTGGCACAAAGAGCAAGCATCAAGTCTCTAAAACTACGGACTTCTAGCCCTCCCTTTGCGACTGGCTTGGTCAGTTTGCTCCAACGGATATAATGTTTGCCCTGTCATTGGAAACTCCACCCCAAAGAAAATTAGCACACAGATGAGAAATAGTGTCGGTCACCCCAATGGGAATGTCGTGGACACTAAAGATATGAATAGGGATACTAGTCAGGACATGTTTAATCAAAATGAGTCACCCCCAGGACTAAGAAGCTTGAAGGCCCAACCCGTAAGCTTATTCTGAAATTTGTTAACAAGCTCATTAAAATAATGCACTTTTGGCCTTCCAATAAAGATTGGGCAGCCAAGGTACTTGAAAGGAAAAACTCCTTGTTTGAATCCTGTAAGTTGGGCAGTTCTGGAGGCATGACTCCTAGGACCCTTAGAGGAGATGTAGAAACAGCTCTTGTCCTTGTTAATTTTTTGACCTATGGAATTTTGATAATGTTGAAGCACGTCTATGCAATTGAGGATGGATTCATGAGAGTCAATAATAGATAGGCCCACAATAGGGTGGTTATACATTAACTCTTAACCTTACCTTTAGAAATTTTAAAACAAGTAAAAGACACAAGTCAAAAATTTTAACAAGGACTGGAGTCACTGGAATTACCCATAGGTTAGTGAGTAAAAATTGGTTAAATGGGTAATCAACAAAAATTTATCTCCTTGCTGCATCAAACAGGGTATGGCTGGTGATGAGCACAAATCCGTCCCTTTTCACAATCCTAATTATAGATATAAATATCAAATGTCCAGTGTTTGAATAAATAATCCACAAAATGTTCTTTTTTGACAATCATAGGCTCACATTATTTGCAATGGTATTGGTTTAGGTTTGGTTCCCTTCTGATTGTATTTTATTTTAACAAGGGCAATTAGTGTCAATAGTCTCAGTAAAGATCTGGTGAGATATCATAGGATGTATGTTAGATGAGTATTTGTGTATATACATGTATGCTAGATTCAATCTTTACTGGGGGTATTGACACTTATTTCCCTTTTGGTAATAAAAAAAACTCTAATTCAGATTGTTTTAACTAGTTTAGGCACCACTGTTAGGAATAGATCATGCTTGCTTAATACTTTTTTTGAGAACGCATTCCCTTATTGTTTGTTTCTCATTTTATTGCAAAAGATTTAATCATGTATGAGCTAAATTCATTCTGCTTGCTTGAGAATTATTGGACTTGTCATGCACATGTAATTTATTGGCAGCCGTAGGGCCACCAGCCTTCCAGTTGAAGAGCCTGGGAGATATGTTGGTGATCATGTGTTTGGAAAGGACCGATATGATCCTACCAGCCCATTATACCGCTATGATTATTGGGGCGAGCCGAAGAACTCAGAGAAGAGCAAGAAGGAAAGAATGATGGAGGATCACAATAAGTCTATCATTGGCAATGGCTCAGTTTGGTATGAAATGTCATATGAAGAAGCAATCAAGCGACAGAAGGATAGGAAAGCCCAAAAGTCAATGCTAAGCGAGGTTGAAGATGATGATTATGATTCTCAAGAAGGTGAAGATGGATCGGATGATGATGACGACGATGACGATGACGATGATTTTGACTATAGCATCTTAGGTAGTTCCAATACTTTTTCAACCAGTAGGCCCTTAGTTAATGGTACAGAGTCTCCACAGATGTCTGATGAAGGCATGTTTGAAAGCTAGATGGTTACTTTTATAACAATTTTTAATTGAATACTTGTTTGATGAAAATGCAATGTATAATTATGAAAATTGTAAATATTTAGAATGCTTCCCAAACTAACACATATATTGGGAATTTTTTGTCTAAATAAAATTTATTTCTCGAGGTCTCACTCAGATTTTGCATGGAATTTTGAAGTATTTGTACAGTACCATAATGCAGTTCATCTGTCCAAAATCATAAAATCAGGAAAAAGTTCGATTTTGCACAATTTTCCCTTTTGCCATGAAGTTTGATGGAAAAATTAAGACAAAGTTGATAAGGATTTCATATATATTTTAGTACAGTAACTTAAAATTTTATGATTTAAATTACCTTAAAGTTGATGTGAAATCATGATTTTGAAAAATTCTCCCAAAAATTATATCTAAACCATACCCAAGATGAAACTAATTGAAATTGAATTTTAATTTAAAGCTATTTACTATTTCCATTGAAAGCAATTTATTTCATGATTAGGCTAGAATCAGCTTTTGACAATTTGATTTTATTGAATTGTTTATGGTTTTTATTTTTTGGAGAGGGATTTACAGATGCTTCATTAAAATGGTCAATCCATTTAGGGGGTAGAGAAAGTCACCATCAGTATAATGGGATGTACACAATTTGTCTTGTCTACAAATGCAAAAATTCAAATGGTAAGAGCAATAATACTTTAGGGGATTTGTGTTTTTAGAATAATGAGAAATGATAGGAAATAGAGAAAATTTTGACTTATTATTTTCCACTATTTCACATGATTTCACACTATTTCTAAAATCACAAACTCCCATTTAATTGCATTAAGATTTGAATATTATCAATACAGATCACTATCATTATTTTTTTTAAAAAATACTATCTTGTCTAAGTTTGTGGGTTCATGGCGATTGCCATTCAGTGGTATTCTTGTTTATGACCTTTAATTTTTTATGCATTTAGCACAAATGAGGTGAATTTCTTTTATGCAGTTTCATAATGCAGAATTCCATGTACATTTTAATTGATGGACGTGTAGATTAATGAGCACTCAACTTGGTAGACAAATCTTCAAAGCTACATTCTCATGTTACAAAATATAAATGGGCCACTTCAATCAGTCCACACACAATCTTGGCAAAATCACAGGCTGCACTGCTTGTGTTTGCAATCAGAGGAAATATTATTGACTGACAAGACTGACCTCAGCAAATGAGGTGTGTGACTTCCTTTGTCACTCACCCTACTGGTGCATACAAAATGGTTAATAGAAAATGTTATATTGATGATATTTAAAAGCAAAGCAGCAGACGGTACCAAGTTACTGTTTGAATTAAGTTGTTAACTAGCATTATATAACAAAGTTTACATTTATATTAAATGTATAATTGTTATTTAGTTTAAAGTCCTTCAAATTTACCCATATTTGTTATAACAAACATCTTTGCATATATTCGTTGGGTAAGTTAAGAAAATTTAATTCGCAGTAGATTATATACTTGGTCATTTTTTGTATGATTAGATAGTAATTTCCAGATTATTAAAATTGTAAACTAGTTTTAAAAAAATATATCAACTTTAAAATTTAAAATGCACGCTTGTAATTATTAATCAGTAGTTATTTTTCTGAGATATATAATGATATCCTAGAATTTGGATGGAAAAGGTTCTTGAAGTCATCAATGAAAAAATTTTGAAATTTTCACTCGCATGTTATAAACTTGATAATTACTTAATAGTATTCAAAAAATACAGATTTACTTGATACTATAAACTTGATAATTACTCTAATATCTCTACCGTTTGGTAAATCACAGTCAGTCCCATAGTTTACAAATTGACAAATATTTAACATACATTATATTTATTTTGTATAGGAAGTTGAGAAGTCAGAAAGTTAAGAGTGCGTTTAAAAAAAAAAGGTGTGACCAAAAAGTTGAACGGAAAAGTTCAACTTTGGGTTTTTTTCACATTTCTTGAAAAATTGAAAAAAAAAATTTAATTTTTTTTAATATTTGTACATTTAGAAAATTAGAAAATATTTTTTCTATTTGTAGTAAGTATTAATCTGAAATTTTTTTCCCAACCCTTCCTTTCTTTCTTTTATGCACATTCTACACCTAATCTTTTAACTTTTATTAATCTAGCTTTGATACAAGTTGTTGATTGCTATTATCTATTAAATAAGTATATTATTATCAAATAGGTCATGCATCTATAATTGTTTATTCATTATTTGTTAAGTTATGATTTTTACCTTGAAATTTTCAATTAAAGTATATGTAAATGTATTTCTTTTAAAAAAAAATTATGTAAATGTATTTCTTTGATACAGAACCCGATTGTGTAGGTGAACGATTGACGGGTGAAATTTAAAAAACTTAAAAGTTTCTTTCATGCAGGTGAAATTTAAAAACACTCTTTTCACCTAAAAATACATGTGTACTCTTTTTCCCATAACTTTAAAAATTCACTCACGTATATTTCGAATTGTTGTATTAATTAACTTATGCAAATTAATTAATTTTTCATTAATTACAAATACGGTGATTAAATTTGAAAGAAGTTTGTGGATTTTTCTTAAAATAATTTGATTTTAATTATGTAGTGTTTAATAAAAATAATTCAGGGTGGATTTTTTTTAACTTAAATATTAGGGTGAATTTTTTTAAAAATAATTCGATTTTAATTATGTAGTGTTTAATTAAAATAATTTAGGGTGGATTATTTTTTAACTTAAATATTAGGGTGAATTTTTTTAAAAATAATTCGATTTTAATTATGTAGTGTTTAATTAAAATAATTGAGGGTGGATTTTTTTTAACTTAAATATTAGGGTGGATTTTTTAAAAAATAATTCGATTTTAATTATGTAGTGTTTAATTAAAATAATTTAGGGTGGAT
>JAMKPZ010015981.1:0-20365 GCA_024699675.1 Amphibolis antarctica | reverse complement strand
TAGAGCAGATCAAACAGATTTACTTGAGGATCTTAAAGATGATATTGATGACATAGGAAGTAACGTTGATCCAACTGGACATAAAGTTAATGAGCTTGAAGATTATGATGTTGAATTAAGTCAAGTTACGAGGAAGGACATTGTAGATAAAATGCGTGAAGAGATAATGACAATGATGTGGGCAAATAGAAATATCTAATCTTCCATTAAAATGATAATGACTTGTTTATTATTTCAAACATTATTCATTTAAAATTCCTATTTCAAACATTATTATAGAAAGACTTGTACATTATTTTTTTAAAATTCCTTTTTTTTATTATAATAATATTATTTAATTTACATGAAATAATTATTATTTAATTCAATTCAATTCAATTCTGACATGTGTACAAATACGAACATTCCTAATTCTGTTCAATTCTGACATGTGCACAAATAGTTTTACGTTGGAATTTAATTCATTTCAATTCAATCTCGTCATTGAAATGAAATCTCGTTATTTAATTTAATTTCATTTCTGCATGCACAAACGGGCCTTGAATGTTTTTTTCATCTTTTTTGATGACTGCCAAGTTATATTCATCTCTTTGTCATTGTGTTGACATTAATTAACTTTGTCTGAAATTTTCTTAACCGATAACAATATGGTTTTGACAATAAGAGTTACCATATTTTGTCTGCTAAATAATGTTTTACCATAGAAAATAAAACCCATAGACAAGATGTTAATTATCCCTTTTTGGTTACAATAGATGAATTACATTAACATAAGTTGGATGTAGAATAAGATGATTGAAAGGAAGCACATCTTATGTCATAAATAATCATGGAAGGGGATCAATCACTAAATTTTTCTAGGAAATAACCATCTAGTTTTAGGACGTGTTATCACAGAGTTACCTGCTTTTTAGGTATCTCCTATTTGGTTTATCCATGACACTCAAATGAATAAAAATGACCTGTCTCACTTTATTTAATAAATCTCATATTTGAATCCTGTTTGAAAATGGTGGGGCTAAGCTAACACTAAAATCTAAATGATGTGATATTTTTAGGAATGTCTTAGGGTTATTCTAATAGCAAGAAGTATAAAGACCAGACATAAAGACTTGTAGCTCTAATTTTACTTGTATAGGTGTACCCTCTCTTTCATCTAGCTGTCACCCGGAAGCCCATGGGGTTCCACCGGCTCTACCGGTGGATGGGCTGAGGTACAGAGAATTGAAAGGTGTTTGTGTGACCATATTGCCACGCGGAGCGGATGGCTCGTTAAATGGAGTCGCCACCTTATTTTTGGGTAGAAAGCAAGGAAAACCAGATGGGGAAGTGTCCTTCCACCATCGAAATGATAAAATCGCAAGAATGACATAAAATCATGTAACGCTATGCGAAACATGAAAGAACTAGATACGGGACTTAGGGTACTATTGGGGAAGGTGTTAGGAACCCCCAGACAGCCCGGGCAATCCCAACCTCTCTTCGGCTCTAAAATGGAAAATTACGACAATCAGCTCAGCCAAACATGGCCTCATCTTGGAAGACTTTCTAGGGGAACAAGGGAGCAGCTTTGCTTCCCCTAGCAATTGGGAACCGTCGGGGTGTACATACTCATACACCCGGATGGCCGGTGTTGGCAGGGATGCATGCCGGTGGCCTCATCCCAGAAGCCTTTTCGGGGCATCGAGAGGGCAGCTTTGCTCTTCCCAGTAAAAGGGAACCGTCGGGGTGTACACGCTTGTGCACCCAGAAGGCCAACGACGACAATGATGCATGCCAACGGCCTCATCCCAGAAGCCTTTCCGGGGCATCGGGAGGGTAGCTTTGCTCCTCCCAGTAAAAGGGAACCGTCGGGGTGTACATGCTTGTGCACCTAGATGGCCGGCGTCGGTAATGATGCATGCCGACGGCCTCATCCCGGAAGCCTTTCCAGGGCATCGGAAGGGCAACTTTGCTCCTCCTGGTAAAAGGGAACCGTTAAGGTGTACATGCTTGTGCACCCAGATGGCCGGCGTCGGCAATGATGCATGCCGACAACCTCATCCCAAAACACTTTCTGGGGCCTCGGGAGGGTAGCTTTGCTCCTCCCAGTAAAAGGAAACCATCAGGGTGTACATGCTCGTGCACCTAGATAGCCAGCGTCGACAATGATGCATGCCGACGGCCTCATCCCAGAAGCCTTTCCGAGGCATCGGGAGGGCAACTTTGTCCTCCTGGTAAAAGGGAACCGTTCGGGTGTACACACTCATGCACCCAGACGGTCGGTGTCGGCAATGATGCATGCCGACAGCCTCATCCCGGAAGCATTTTCGGGGCATCAGGAGCGCAGCTTTGCTCTTCCCGGTAAAAGGGAACCATCGGGGTGTACACACTTGTGCACCCAAACAGCTGGCATCGGCAATGATGCATGCCGACGACCTCATCCCGGAAGCCTTTTTGAGGCATTGAGAGGGCAGCTTTGCTCCTCTCGGTAAAAGGGAACTATCGGGGTGTACATGCTCGTGCACCTAGATGGCCAGCATCGACAATGATGCATACTGACGACCTCATCCCAGAAGCCTTTCTGGGGCATCGGGAGGGTAGCTTTACCTCTTCTGACAAGGTAAGTGAGAAACAGATGAAATCACGAATATAGACATCATAGCCCCCACAACGAACTTCTGGCTGAGAAGCCAGAGGTTTAGTGGGTCTACTTGTCGGCCTACCAGACATCCGGGTCAGGGACCAGATGTTCACTTGGTTTGCAGCCTCAACCTCTAGGTGTAGAGATTTCTACACCTAGTCTCGAGAGATGGGAGAGGCAGACACCTTCGAGGAGACAGCCGTCTCTAAGTGGAGACGATGCATCTGATGCTGACCAGTCATTTCAAAGGAAAAGGACAAGGGAAAACTCGACAATGCATTCGTAGAACACGTAAAAAAATGCGAGTTACCATGTAAAAAGACTCAATGAAGGAGTTGCGACCGAACTGATCTCGATCGTACCAGGTGGATTCACCCGGTCGGGAGGGTGGCTGCCGGTACGTTCGGAAGTTTATCCGAAGAAATGACACCCGAGCATGTCCTCCAATATGGTCAAGGCTTGAGAAAACGAGGCTAAATCATACTAGTTCGTAGGCCGACGAGTAGACCGACTGAATCATACGTCCAAAGCGGAAACCGGCTAAATTTCCGACTGACTTGTTCACCTGCACACTCGTTCGTATATTAGTTTCCAAAGGTGAGGAGGGAGTGTCATTCCCTCCTCTCATCCATGAATATCTGTGGTGAGTTGCGTGAGGGAGTTTGGGACACTCTCTGGTGACTCTCTTTCCTGTATTTTGTTTTGTTGATTTCGCAGAGGGGCTTCTAGGTGGTTGCTCGAGGTGGGGTCTGTGCAACGTAGTTGTTCCGACCCAATCGTGCTATCTAGACCTACAAGGGAATGAAAGGTGTTTCACCTCACGTCAAGAGACAACCGCTGGACATTCACGCATGTGAGTTTGGAAATGTGGTTTCCTTGTCCAGCGGAAGTGACCCTCAGGTGACAAAGATTGGTCGAGAGGACAGATCCGAGAGTTGTCCTTCTACCCATAGTTATGTTGATTCTTCCTCACGAGTTTGCTCTGGGGTTGTAGAGATAGCAGATAGAGTTGTGTGGGTTCTGGAAACGTGGGCATCGAAACCCAGGGGTGGAAGCGACTTTCAGCAGGATGCCATGCCCAACATCATTGACTTAGCTGGGATGTCAAGCCCTAGGACAAGAGAAAAGAAAGGAGAAGTGGGTGTCGGCAAATGGGTTCCGGCACCCGGTTATATTGGCGAACTTCGATGGGTTGCCAAACCCTGAAAGAAAGGGATACTTGGTCAATTGTGACAAGCCGGGTATTAGACTGCCAACAGACGACGGAATCCTAAGATCTACTATTCCCTTACACAAGAGTCCATATGCTTTCAGGACTCAGCAACAATTAACTTTTCCTCTCTTTTTTTCTTTCTTTTTTTTCTCTTTCTTTTTCTTTTTCTTTTTCTCTCTTTTTTTTCTTTCTCTTTTTCTTTTTTTTTTCTTTTCTCTCTTCTTTTCTATTGAAGAAGGATTCTAGCCACTAACTTTTCTTCTTCTCTTTTTTTTTGTTCTTTTCTATTACAAAATAGAAGATAAGAAAACTGAATAAAAGAATGCTACTAGCCCTCCCCATGTGCTGTTGGGAAGTAAAATAACCCAACGTTGTCACGGCTGGTGTACCAAGGGGGAATACCTTACCTAGAGGGAGCCAAAGGTTGTGATCTCCCTCATTGTCGGGTGGCACTTGGGTTAGGTAAAAAATGGGAGGTTGGATACTCATTTGAGGGGAGAAGTGATCTCCCGTCGGTATCTCATAACCACTCAGAATTAGCAAAGACCATGGGGATAAGGACGAACCTAGATTACTCACCCAGTTCCATCTTTGTGCCGTCGGAGTTAAACAAGATGGGTGCTCAGGTTTTCGATGTAGAAATCTGGATGTACTTGGTATCACTCTTGGGGTCGGTAGTTCGTCCCAAAGGTCCGGATAGCACTTCTTAAGTCGGATGTGCCACCTGCTGCTGCAAACTGTTCTCACCGCCGACTGTGGATGCGGCTACCAGGTAAGTCAAAGGTGGCTGCCGGTGGTGGGCCAGTTGGATGGTGGAGCGTGTAAGTATTGGGCCATAGGCTGTGAATGATGGCCAGGTTGTTTTCTGGCTTGCTAGTGTTTCTTCTGATAAATGGTGAGCTGGTTGTTTCGTGGTTCTAAGACTGAGGGGACGCAGGCATGTTTCGATGGGTTGCGACCCGGAACAAACACGAACATGTGGGGTGAAGTTTTGGCTAGTTTTGTTGGCCCTCTTCCTTTCCAACATGGACGAGATAGGATGACTAGAGAGTTGGACCTGCTTATCATGTGTGCATCGTGCATGCGTCGTGTGACATGTGAGTCATAAGAGGGAATTCACCGAGGAAAGGATCGTACCTGTCCGGACCTGACCCCTCGGTCAGCCGGTGGAGAGTCAAACGAAGACGTCGATCGCCGGCTTGTCTAAAGGCGGTGGCCGTGATAAGCCCCGGTTGGGTACGTGATGTGCTTGTCATGTTCAACCACGAGGAGTTGGCCTCTCAGTCCACTGGCAGGGTGTCAGTCTGAGAAGTCGACAGCCGGCATGTCTGAGGGTGGCAGCCAGGTTGATTCCCGATTGAGTTCGTCTTATGGGTAGAACTTCTTCAGTTGCGACAAATTGACCAGGCCAAACTCTTGTTGGGTGGCTTCATCAAAAAGGTAAGCGGCCCCTTCGCTGAGGGTTTTGTTGATGACGTACAGGCTACGCCAGTTTGGGGAGAATTTTCCCGTTGAACCTGTTGGGAAGATGGAACGAAGGACTATATCACCAGACATAAGGAGTCGAGGACGAACCTTCTTGTTGTAAGCCCTTGCTATCTTTCGCTGATAAGTCTAGGCATGGTCCAAGGCTCTCAACCTTCTCTCGTCTAGGAGGTTGAGCTCTAACAGGCGCGATTCTGACCACTGGTCATCAGAGTCTGCTGCTTCTTTGAGGATGCGAAGGGACGAGAGTTCTACCTCTATCGGCAACACTGCTTCGGGCCCGTATACCAGCGAGTATGGTGTTTCTCCGGTGGCAGTCCGCAGGGATGTCCGGTAGGCCTAGAGCGCGTACGGGAGGTGGTCGTGCCAATCTTTGTGTGTTCGGACCATCTTCTTGAGAATTTGGACCAGTGTCTTATTAGCTACTTCAACCACTCTGTTCATCTGTGGCCTGTAGGGGGACGCCCTTAGATGATGGATATGGCATTGCTCGAGATAGCTCGTGACCTGCTTGGCTGTAAAGTTGGTGCCATTGTCGATCACCACCTCGAAGGGTATGCCATACTGAGTGATGATGTTGTTACGCAAGAACTTCTAGGTGGCGGCTGCCGTGACTATCTTGTAGGATACTGCCTCCACCCACCTGGTGAAGTAATCGATGGCCACCAGTATATATCAGTGTCTGTTGGTGGCCGTCGGCTTAATCTTGCCTACCACATCCAAGGCCCACATGGAGAATGGCCAAGGGGAAGCCATGTTGTATAATTCCTTGGGGGGCGCATGGATGAGGTTCCCATGTACCTGGCACTGGTGACAGCGACAGACGTACGTGGTGCAGTCTGCCTCCATTGTGCTCCAACAGTAGCCTTGGAGCATGATCTTTTTCGCCAGGAGGATCCCGTTCATGTGGGATCCACAGACACCTTCATGGATTTCCTGCATAACCGTACATGCCTCGGGCGAGGTCATGCACCGGAGAAGAGTCTGGTTGTGAGATCTTTTGTAGAGCTGTCCCCTGCTGAAGATGTAGTCAACTACCAGTCTTGACAACGTACGTCTATCTTGGGTGGTAGCCTCTAATGGGAACTCTCCGGTCTCCAAGAAGGTTTGTATGTCTGAATACTAGGGGCAGTTTTCTTGCTGTGAGTTTTCCAGTCCGCTGTCTGGGGACCTGGAGTCTGCATTGTTCAGTTCGTTGACTGGGGCCGGTTCTCTGCATTGGTCGCTAGTTTGCTGGTTGCTGGGGTAGCTAGCCGGATGTAGAGACGAGGGTCCAACGTCTGCCTGCTCTGGTACTTCTGTGAGGCGATAGATGTTTTCGCTGTAGGCCAGTCGGTGAAGTGTTGTGACTTCTATGGTTATGCTCCAACCCTCCTTGACCGCTACCCATGATGCTAGGATGACCAGAGCGTCTGCGTACGGGTTATGCTTGCGGTCGACATGTTGGAAATGGACGAACTGGAAGTTGCTTGCTAATTGCAGTACAAGTTCTTGGTACGGCTAGAGCTTGGGGTCTCGGGTTTTCCACCTATTGAGGGTTTGAGAGATTACCAGCATGGCATCGCCGAATACACGCAGGTGGGTGACTCGGAGTTCCAGTGCGAGTCGTAGCCCCATGATGCAAGCCTCGTACTCCACCTCATTGTGTGAGCATGTGAAGAGAAGTCGCTTGGCTACGGGCAGCATCCTTCCTTGGGGATCCACTAGGACGACCCCTACCCCGCGACCTTTGGTGTTGACCGCTCCGTCAAAGTACAAGGTATGGGGTTCCGGCTAGTCCAGATCCGGTTGGTCTGGATCGGGCCCGTTGATGGCGAAGATGGGCTCATCTAGGAATGAATCTTCCAATGGTTGGTAATTTGGCAAGGGCTGGTGTGCCAGTTGGTCGGCCATGGCTTGGGCCTTCATGGATTTCTGGGATACATACCGAATGTCGAATTCTGCAAGGAGCATTTGCCATTTCATGCACCTGCCTACCAAGGCCGGCTGGTCAAAGAGGTAGCGCAGGGGATCTAGGCAGTTGAGCAACAAGACTGGATAGACCACCAGGTAGTGTTGAAGCTTTTTCACCGTCCAGACCAACAAGAGACAGTACTTTTCAATCAGCTCATACCGTTCTTCTACCTCGGTAAAGTTTTTACTGAGGTAGTATATGGCCTGTTCAATTCTGTCGGTGGTGTCATGTGGCCCAATACTCCACCCATGGAGGAAATTGTTATCGACATGTACAGGAAAAGTGGTCATCCAGGGTGAGGTGGCACGAGAACCGGCAGCGGGGACAGTTGATGCTTGATGTGGTTGAAAGCGACTTGGCATTCTGTTGTCCATGTGAAGCTGACATTTTTCTTCAACAGCTTGAAGAAAGGCTCGCAGATTGGCGTGAGGCGCGAGATGAAACGTGCGATGTACTGTAGCCTTCCCAGCAAGCTCCGGATCTGTTGTTCCATCTATGGGGGAGGCATGTCTAAGATTGCTTTCACCTTGTCGGGATCTACCTCGATTCCCTGTTTGCTGATGACGAAGCAGAGGAGCTTCCCGGTGGTGGCCCCGAATGTTGATTTTGACGGGTTCAATCTGAGCTTGTACTTCCTTAGGCGCTCAAACAGTCTTCTTAAGTGCTTGAGATGTTGCTGATGAGTGCGTGCCTTCACTACCATGTCGTCGATGTAGACTTCGACTTCTTTGTGCATCATGTCATGGAAGAGGGTGGTCATGGCTCTTTGGTAAGTAGCACCTGCATTTTTGAGCCCGAAGGGCATCACCCTGTAACAGAAGATGCCCCAAGGGGTTGTGAACGCGGTCTTCTCGTTGTCTTCTTCTGCCATGAGGATTTGATTGTATCCGGAGAATCCATCCATGAAAGAGTACACCCCATACTTGGCGGCGTCATCTACCAAGACATCTATGTGTGGTAGTGGGAAGTCGTCCTTAGGGCTAGCTTTGTTGAGGTCCCGATAGTCGACACACATGCGTACTCGCCCGTCTTTCTTTGGGACAGGTACCATGTTTGCCACCCATTCTAGGTAGAAGACAAGCTGGAGGAATCGGACATTCAACTGCTTATGGACTTCTTCCTTCAACTTCTGGGCCCATTCCTGTCTCATTCGTCAAGCTTTTTGCTTCACAAGTCGGGCTCCCAGTTTGAGGGGTAGTTGGTGGACTGCTACCCATTCATCCAAACTAGGCATGTCTTCATAATCCCAAGCAAACACCTCTACGAATTCACGCAGGAGTGTGAGGAGTTGTTGCCGGTAGGGCTCGGGCACCTCTTTACTAATTTTTGTTTCTTTTGGATGTTGTTCATCCCCAAGGTTTACAAGTTCGATTTCGTCAGTAGACGTTATGTCGGTAGATTCAGGTGGTTGGACCCATGGGCCTTCTTCTTCAGGCTCTTGATAAGGATCGTCGATGTCTTCTACAACTTGTTGACCCTTGGGATGAAAGGGCATTGGATGATGGACCTGGCGAGAGTGGTGCCTGTGGTCTTTCGGTTGGGTGCCGGGTAAGTGGACCAGCTGCCGGTTCGAGGTAACGGTGAACCTCGGGGGTGCTCCAGGGGAGGTTGGTGAAGGGTTGGATCTCCAGTGTATACCGGAGATTCTCTGAATAGTTGCAGCAGACCGTCCTCTGGCTCTTGGTCTGGCTGCGGTTTGTCCTCCCAGGGTTCCATACGCTTGGACAGATAGTCGAAGGCAGTTGTGTTCTGGAGATCTGGTGGTGCGGTGGCAACCGGTTCTGGTGTCGGGTGTTGCAACTCGGAAGGTGCTATAGCAGCCACGGATTGTCCCAGGTGGTAGTAATTCTCTGCTAGTATGACAATGACCTCCCCTTTCCATAGGAACTTAAGCATCCTATGAAGAGTGGAAGGTACAATGGAGTTTGGGTAGAGAAATGGACGGCCCAGGATGAGGTTGTAGCTCGAGGGAATGTCTACTACATGCACAGGAACCTCGAAGGTGATTGGTCCGATGACGAGGGGAAGGACAACCTCACCTTTGGCTTCATGAAGAGTGCCATCGAATCCTCTCATCACCCAGTCGGTGGGGAGCAAGTCTTGCTCTTTGATTCCCAGCTTGTGCAGGACTTGTAGCGGGCACAGGTTTAGCCCGGATACGTCGTTGATCATTACCATGGGGATGCAAAGGTCTTTGTATTGTACCCGAATGTACAAGGACAGGTTGTGGTCGGTCCCGACCGGTGAGAGGTCCAAGTCTGAGAAATAGACGAAGGACGGGACTGTCAACATGGCCACCATTCCTTCTATGGCCCTGGGAGCGAGACCTTGGTCCACTTTCGCTACCTGCAACGCTTTGAGAAGCATTTCCCGGTGCTCGGTAGAGGACTAGAGCAGGTCCCATAGTGAGATGTCTGCCCATATCCCCTGCAGCTGGATCGACAAGTCTGGGGGTGGCCGTGATTGGGCGGCCAGTGCTGAGGAGGCGGCCGCTGGAACTGCCAAGGCGGCAGCCGTCAACCGGCTGCCGGTTGAAGTTTTTTTTGCTACTCCCAGGATGGAGATCCCTCTAGGGCGCGGCTTTGGTTGATATACCTGGCCAAACCTAGTTATAGTCGTACATGTGGACGGTTGTGGTGAGACGGCTACCTCCTTACCTTTGTGCTGTTCGGAAGTGAGTGCGGCCAGAGGAGGGGGTCTGGTCACAGGCGTGAATTGTTGCTTTGCCAGGTGGGCTTGGAGTGGCGCCAACGTTGCAGCCACTAGAGAGACTGCGCTAGCTGGAGTGCCGGTCGTGGGAGCAAAGTCGGTGGTTGAGGCTTTGGGGATCGAAGGTATCGTCGGGGTGACTGCCCTGACTCGGGCAGTGAGTGAGTAGAGAATTACCTTGGGTTGAGCCCGTAGGGTTGTACCGACGGCCGGCTCCCTTAACGCGGTAGCCGATTCTCTCGACGCGGCAACCACAGGCGCCACCCGAACAAAGCATTTTCCTACTGGTGGAGCTGATGCTTATTGCGGTGTAGGCCTTGAAGACTTCCTCCTCCTCCGGTGACCACTGATGGCGAGGATGGAGGACCGGAGCTGTTGGTAGTATGGCTGGAGTTCTTCAAGCGTCGGCGGGTGGTTGGCCAGATGGATGAGGTTGATAGGGTTCAGCCAAGGAGTTCCTGCTTCCAGCGGCTGTGCCGAAGGGAGGGATCTCTTTGTCCCTTGTTCGTGCCTGGTTGGATAGGTGGAAACCGACTGCATATGCCGGAACCCTTCGAGTGGGTGCCTCCTTCGGGCACTTAAGAAGATAGTACTCACCTCAGAGTTTCCCACATGATTTGGGAAAGTATGCTGGCTCAGCCCAAGGGGCACGGGAGGCTGTTGAAGCTCAATGGTGCCCGAGTTGATAAGCCTCTGAATAGCTTGTCTCAGTGTCCGGCAATGGTCTGTTGCGTGGCCGGCTGACCTGTGGTATTCGCAGTACTGCTGCAAATTGTACCAAGCAGGAAGAACAGCTGGAGGCGATTTGATAAGGGGGAGCGTGAGCAGTGCTTGGGCTTGGCGGAATACCTGGCTCAGCGGTTCAGAGAGTGGCGTGTATTCCGTTATGCGTGACTGCTGTGGTTGCAGGGGCAGCTGGCGTGGTTCAAGCTGTTGTTGACTGGGGCATTATTGGTTAACGCCTGTGTGATCTCCACTTTGTCCCTGGTTTCTTTGTTGAGAGGTTGTCGGGGGCGTCACCTGCCACTTCCGGTGAGCCGGCGGATCGGATGCGGCTGTCGGGTGTGGAGCCTTGGGCCTCCAAGGTTGTTGATTCGAGGCCGCTCAGGTGGTGTAGACCGGCTGCTAAACCGGGGTGATTGCCAGCGGATGATACTCCTAGGCCGGGGTGTACACTTGTTGTAGTTAGTATGGTGGTGGTGCTGCTGCCATAACGGTCACAGGAGACGGACGGATGTTGTCATTCCTCAGGGGGCCGCGGTTGTTCCCCATGTTGTCGCCCGTGGCCGATGGTCGGGGACATATGTTTCCTCCGAGGTTGGCTCTGAATGGAAAGGATAAGAATCTCCCCGACTTCAAGAATCCTTCCAGGCAGCTACCAGCTTTGATCAACTGGGAGAAAGTTGAGTATGACTGGATACATAGAAGGGCTACCAGTGATGGTTGAGCACCTTGCACAATTATGTCCAGAGAGTCTTCTTCCCCGGGTTTATCCCGAATTTGGGATGCCAAGGCTCGCCACCTGCCGACATAGCCACTAAACGGCTCATTCTCACATTGGCGAAGGCAACAGAGATCTTCCAACTTTGGTGCCAGGTCTAAGTTATACGTGTACTATTTTTGGAACATGTACACCAGTTGTTCCCAGGTGTAGATCTTTGTTAAGTCTAAGGACATGTACCAGGAAAGCGCAGGTCCTTGGAGAGATTTCTAGAACAGCCGGACGAGGAGCTTCTCCTCATGTTGCAGTGCCGCCATGTCTCCGCAGAAGGCCCAGAGGTGCGCGCGAGGGTCCCCGTGCCCGTTGTATTTAACTAGTTCGGGCATCTTGAAATCAGGAGGGAGCGTCACTACGGGATAAAAACAAAGGTTTTGGAAGGCACAAGAAGGTTCCGGCTGGCCGGACTTCATGCTTCAGAAGGACGCCTCCAGTTCAGCTATCCTCTATAGTAGTTGCCCTTGCAGGTTGGGCATCGGGGCGGCAGCAGTGGCGGCTGCCGGCTGGAGTGGCGGCGGGCCGAATTGGTCGGCGACGGGAGTGGTGACAACATCGTATTCTTCCATGTGTCGCCTCTCTGGGACACAAATGGTTGGCCTGGGGGGGATTACTAAACCGATCCCTTGCTGTTGATAGCATGCCAACTGGTGAGCTAGGAGGGTTTGCTCGAAGTGTCTTGGTCGAGGTGGTAGGAAGGCGTTGGCCGCTCCTATGCCCTCGGTGTTCAAGGGTGGTTGGTAGGACGGGCCAGTGCTCCGTGTGGGAGCTGGCCTGTTACCTTCAGTTTCAGCGGCTGGAGAAGCGGGTGGCGTAGGATGCACCGTGGCATTATCGAATGCCACAGCCGCAGATAGATCTGGCACCCTTTGTTGGTCCGGGATTTCGACAAGCATGATGACAGGCCGGGTGAAGTTCGTCCGGGTGATGACAGACGACGACGGGCCGAAGACCACAGACAGCGGCACAGAAGTTGCCGTAGTGATGGAAGGGGATGATCCGGAAGCCGTAGTGAAATTGGTGGCCATGGCTCTTGCTTGTGAGCGAGTCAGGACAAGGGGAGCCAAAGGGGTCCAGGACCTATAGGGCAGAGGTCCGTGAGGAGACAGTGCCTGGAGAATCCGCAAGGGTCCGTAAAGATCTATAGGGATACCAAAGAAGGGTGATATGGTTCAATGCATTTGAAAGCGGCTTCGCTTAGCAAATGCGACAAGTATTTTAAAAATCCTAATAGAAAAATAAAAGACTGACTATAAAAGAGACACACAAGCGAGAGTTTGAGTCACTTAATCGGTAAAACGCAACAAGTCTCCCCAGCGGAGTCGCCAAAAATCTGTACCCTCTCTTTCATCCGGTTATCACCCGGAAGCCCATGGGTTTCCACCAGCCCCGCCGGCAGATGGGCCGAGGTACAGAGAATTGAAAGGTGTTTGTGTGAGCGCATCACCATGTGGGGCGGATAGCTTGTGAACGGAGTTGCCACCTTACAGGTAGAAAACAAGGAAAACCAGATGGAAAAGTGTCCTTCCACCATCATAATGATAAAATCACGGGAATCACATAAAATTGTGTAACATGAGAGAACTGGATACGGGGCTCAGGGTAGAGTTGGGGAAGGTGTTAGGCATCCCCAGACAGCCTGGGCATTCCCAGCCTCTCTCCGGATCTAAAAATGGAAAACTACGACAGTCAGTCCGACCATCCACAACCTCATCCGGAAAAATTTCCAGGGCATCGAAAGGGATAACCTCATCCCATTCGGTAAAAGCAAACGAGAATCGAACAAAATGGGGTTTTGCTCCAGATCTAGTGGTGAATGGGGGAGAGAAAGACACGAAGGTCACCCTTACGGACCTCTCAGCAGAAGAACTGAAGGTCAAGTGACGCAGCCGGCTGGGCTGTCGGATAGCTAGGTAAATACACCGACTATCGCATCATATCCTCCCCGCTTGACTGGAGAAGAGAACTTACATTACCACTTGGCCAAGGCCGACATAGATGCGTGCCGGTGGCCGTATCCCTACAGGGCATCTTCACTTCTCTGGAAATCAGGAACCGTCGAGTCGTACGTTTGTATACCCGAACGGCTACCACCGGCAAGGATGCATGCCGAAGACGTCATCCCGGAAATCTTTCTAGGGCATCAGGAATGTAAACTTACATTTCCTAGAAAACGGGGACTGACTGTCAATTTTTTATACCGGTTCACCGACGGCGGGCCGGCTAGTTCCCCCAATCATCTGCACAAAGATGGGCTTTCGGGGAGCCGGCCGTTTATGCCAGCTAGTTCCCTGAACCATTTACCCAAAAATGGGTTTTTGGGGAGCCGGCTACCGGCCGTTGGTGCCAGCCAGTTCCCCGAACCATTTACCCAAAAATGGGTTTTCAGGGAGCCGGCTACCTGCCAATTGTGCCGGCTTGCCGCAGACAAGCCGGCTGGTTCCCCGAACCATTTACCTAGAAATGGGTCTTCGGGGAGCCGGCTAACGACCGTTTGTGCCGGTTGGTTCCCCAAACCATTTACCCAAAAATGGGTTTTCGGGGAGCTGGCTACCAGCCATTTGTGCTGGCTGGTTCCCCGAACCATTTACCCAGAAATGGGTTTTCGGGGAGCTGGCTACTAGCTGTTTGTGCCAGCATGCCGGCGGCAGGCCAGTTGGTTCCCCGAACCATTTACCCAAAAATGGGTTTTCGGGGAGCCGGCAACCAGCCATTTGTGTCGGCTTGCCGGCGGCAGGCCGGCTGGTTCCTCGAACCATTTACCCAAAAATGGGGTTTCGGGGAGTCGGCTACCGGCCGTTTGTGCCAGCTAGTTCCCCGAACCATCTGCGCCAATGGGGTTTTGGAGAGGACCAGATTTCCCGGGTGACGGGAACCACCGAGTTATATTTCTTCGTACACCCGAACGGTCGCCGCCGGCAAGGGTGCATGCCGAAGGCGTCATCCCGGAAATCTTTCTGGGGCATCGGGAATGTAGACTTACATTTCCCGAGAAATGGGAACCGCTGGGTTGTACTTCTTTGTACACCCGAACGGCTGCCACCAGCAAGGGTGCATGCCGGAGGCATCATCCCAGAAATCTTTCTGGGGCATTGGGAATGTAGACTTACATTTCTCGAGAAATGGGAACCGTCGGGTCGTACTTGTTTGTACACCCGAATGGCCGCCGCCGGCAAGGATGCATGCTGGAGGCGTCATCCCGAAAATCTTTCTGGGGCATCGAGAGGGTATACTTACGCCTCCTGGAAAGACATTCGGTGATTGGATAAAAAAAAGCGTAAAACCTGCTGGGAAACTCAGAGTTTCAACATAAAAAGACCCAATGGGAGGGTCACAACCGTACCGAAATCGATCGTGCCGGGAGGATTCGCCTGGCCAAGAGGACGGCCACCGGTACCTTCAGGCGTGTTTCCGAAGGAATGATACCCGGGTCCGTCTTCTGACCTTTCCCTTGCATGGGGAAGGTGTTACATGGTCGGGGCTCGAGAAAGACATCGTGAAAATGTACGTAAAATGACGAGGATAGAAGGGCTTACCTATAGGGAGTCGGCGGCGGTGATCGGAAGCTCTCGCTTCGGTGTGGCGAGAAGGCGTCTAGGCTCCGAGCGTCTCTCCTCCTTTAGAACCTCCAACCGGCGTTTCCTCCAAGGGCCGAAAGCATGCCGAGCATCTCCTACATCTGTATGATGGTTTCTCCGAGAGGTGGAAGCGTGCGTCTTTGGGAGGGGGGAGCCCTTCTTTTATAAGGGGTCACCTTCCTTCTTTGGGGGGACTCGAAGATGGAAGGTGGCATATATCTCGGTTTGATTACGTGATCCGCATAATTAACTAATTTGCAAGATTTAAGTAATTAAATCCTATCGTATCTCCTAATTGATTCGGCTTGCCTTTCCAGGTAGTTACTCAGTAGTCGCTACATGGCGGTCGGGTGCCGGTTAGTTCTATCCGGCTACTTCATGAAAGGGGAGTATGTTGGTTTAGATGGGTTTTTGGGTAGCCAGCTACCGGCTATTTGTACCGGCTTGCCGACAGTAGGCCGGCTGGTTCCCCGAACCCTCTACGCAAAGATGGGTTTTCGGGGAGCCGGTTGCTAACTATTCGTGCCGGCTTGCCAGCGACCAGCCTGCTAATTCCCTGAACCATCTGTGCAAAGATGGGTTTTCGGGGAACCAGTTGCTGGCTATTCATGCTGGCTTGCCGCCGACAAGCTAGCTGGTTCCCCGAACCATCTGTTCAAGCATGGGGGTCAACAGCCTTCATGGATTTCTGGGATATGTACCAGATGTCGAACTTAGCGAGGAGCATTTGCCATTTTACGCACCTGCCTACCAAGCCCGATTGGTCGAAGAGGTAGCGCAGGGGATCCAAGCGGCTAAGCAACAGAACCGGGTAGACCACCAGGTAGTGACGTAGCTTTTTCACCGTCCAAACCAATGACAGGCAGTATTTTTCTATCAACTCATATCGTTCCTCTACCTTGGTAAATTTCTATCATGCTGGCCCAGTACTGTGCCCATGGAAGAAGCCATGACTGACATGTATAGGAAGAGTGGCTACTCTGGATAAGGCAGCACGAGAACCGGCGGCCAAGACAGCTGTTGGTTAATGTGGTCGAAGACAACTTGGCATTTCGCTATCCACCTGAAGCTAGCATTTTTCTTCAACAACTTGAAGAAGGGCTCGCAAATCGGTGTGAGGCGCAAGATGAAACGCCCAATGTATTGTAGCCTTCCCAATAAGCTCTGGATCTGCTGCTCCGTCTGTGGCGGAGGCATATCTAAGATTGCTTTTGCCTTGTCGGGATCTACCTCAATTCCCTGTTTGCTGATGACGAAGCCGAGGAGTTTTCCAGTGGTGGCCCCGAATGTTGATTTTGACGGGTTTAACCTGAGCTTGTACTTCTTTAGGCGCTCAAACAATCTTCTCAAGTGCTTGAGATGCTGCTAATGAGTGCGCGCCTTTACTACCATATCGTTGACATAGACTTCAACTTCTTTGTGCATCATGTCATGGAAGAGGGTGGTCATGGCTCTTTGGTAGGTAGCACCAGCATTTTTGAGCCCAAATGGCATCACCCTGTAACAGAAGACGCCCCAAGGGGTTGTGAATGCGGTCTTCTCCTTGTCTTCCTTCGCCATGAGGATTTGGTTGTATCCGAAGAATCCGTCCATGAAAGAATACACCCCGTATTTAGTGGCGTCATCTACCAAGACATCTATGTGTGGTAGTGGGAAGTCGTCCTTGGGGCTAGCCTTGTTGAGGTCTCGATAGTCGACACACATGCATACCTGCCCATCTTTCTTTAGTACGAGTACCATGTTTGCCACCCATTCTGGGTAGAAGACTGGCTGGAGGAATCGGACGTTCAACTGCTTGTGGACTTCCTCCTTCAACTTCTAGGCCCATTCCTATCTGATCTACCAAGCTTTCTACTTCACAAGGCGGGTTCCCAGTTTGAGGGGTAGTCGGTGGACTACTACCCGTTCATCCAAACTGGGCATGTCCTCATAATCCCATGCAAACACTTCCACGAATTCTTGCAGGAGTGCGAGGAGTTGTTGTCGATAGGGCTCAGGTACCTCTTTGCTAATTTTCGTTTCTTTTTGATGTTGTTCATCCCCAAGGTTTACAAGTTCAACTTCATCAGTAGAAGTTATACCGGTGGACTCGGGTGGTTGGACCCATGGACCAACCTCTTCAAGTTCTTGATCTTGCAGGTGGGGATCGTTAAGGTCCTCTACGGCTTGCTGACCCTCAAGTGGAAGGAGTGCTGGATGAGGAACCTGATGGGAGCAGCACCTGTGGTCTCCTGGCTAGGTGTCGGGTAGGCGTGCCAACTGCCGGTTTGAGATAATGGTGAACCCCGGGAATGCTCTGAAGGAGATGGCGACGGACTTGCCGTACCCGCCTGCTTGAGGAGTCATGCCGTCGGGCTCCGTCTACTGCTCTGGCCACCTAGCGCATGAGGAGGGGGAGGGGCAGAATGCCCCTAGTTCTACCCCTGTTGCAGGGACCGGCAATCGCGTTGATAGGAGGGGGAACCCTAGTGGAGTCTCGGATGAGGATGCAGCAGACTGGTCACATTCGCTAGTTCGAGTGACTGTGGTAGAGGAGAGGTAGAATGCCCCTAGTTCTGCCCCATGATGTTGGCCAGTATTCTGCTTGTGGAAGATGTTGCCCAGACTAAATAGGTTAGCTGTCCCGACTCCATGATACGGCACCCCTGTTGGGAGTTGAAGGTTTCTGGATGATCGTACCGGTGGCCAAGAAGTTCTCTGCTATTGTTTCCTGTGCCGAGCAAGATACTTGGTATGATTGCCAAGTCTCGGCTGACTTGGTCGGGTTGCCAAGTCGGTGGCTGCTGAGGACGTAGCTGTCAACACACTTGTGCGTGGGATGCCAAGCCGCATCGTTGAAGGAGCGGGTTCCGGCGTGAGTCTGAGCCAATTAAAAAAAAAACACAGTGAGTCTCCCCAACGGAGTCACCAAAAATCTGTACCCTCTCTTTCATCCGGCTATCACCAGGAAGCCCATGGGGTTCCGCCGACAGAGCCTGCCAGTACCTTCAGAAGTGTATCCAAAGGAATGACACCCAGGTATGTCCTTCGACCTTTCCCTTGCATGGGGAAGGTCCAGCATGGTCAAGACTCAAGAAAAACAAGGCTAAATCATACGTACGACGGCAAAGGGTGAGGGAACTTACCTGCAGGGAGTCATCGACGGTGGTCGGAAGTCCTTGCTCCAGTGCGGTGAGAGGGCGTCGGGGCTCCAAGTAGCTCTCCTCCTTCAGAACCTCCAACAAGTCGTCCAAAAAGCCCTCCCTTGAAATGGAGCGGGCGGTCCCTTTTTATAGGGAATCCCCTTCCTTTTTCAGGTGATCCCGAGATGGAAACCCAGCGTATATCACGATTCAATTGCGCGATCCGCGTGATTGATTGATTGCAAGATTTACTTAAATCTCGCCATATCTTTCCAATTGATTCGAATTGCCTTCTCAGGTGGCTAGCCAACAGCCGCAGTGTGTTAGCCGGATGCCAGTTGGTTGGGATCGGGGTCTGCCAGGAATTTAGCCAATGATTTAGGGGAATAAGCTACTGCGAGTAGCCGGGATGGTGCGCCGGCTGAGGCTCTGGCAACCGTGTGTTTTTTCTGGAAGTCGGACTAAGCGTGTCAACGAACGTACCTGCACGTTGGTGGGAGAGTTAGAGGTTGGCCACCGAGGTATTTTACCGATGTGCCGGTGGTTGGCCGACTATTTTATCCGGCCACCCAATAAGGGTTGAGCATGTCTACTTTGTTGGGGGAGTCTGGGGGAGCCGACTATCGGGGTTAGATACCGGCATGCCGGTGGACAGCCAGCTAACCACCCGATAGGCCCTTTTAAGCATGGGGGTCAACAATAGGGTACATTCCACAAGTTTTCTATTTTTTGTGAAAAACATTTTTGTGCTTTCACTTTTTTGTAGTAGCGGAATCATGTTGTGGTAAACATTACAAGAAAATCGACTATTTATAATGGCCATGACCGTCACAAAAACTCAAAAAACCATCACAAATACACCTTTTGTAATAGTTATTGTGATGACCAACAATCGTAACAACAAATGTCATCACAAGAAGTTTGATAATTATATTAGTAAAGCGTATTGTCCACAATATAAACGTGTATCTAGAAATACTATTAGATCAGATATTATAAATTCATTTAATAAGCTTAGATTAGAACTTATTAATGTTATGAGTACAATAATGACATGTATAGCATGTACTTCAGATATTTGGTCAGGTAGAACTAAAGATGGGTACATAGCTGTAACTGCACATTATATTGATCAAAATTAGATTTTATAAAAAAGATTAATAGGATTTAGAAAAATTCAACATACACATACTGTTGAAATAATTTTTGCAAACATTAAGGAACTTTTTGATTTATATGGAATTAAAAATAAAATAGGTACTATAATTTTTGATAATACAACTGATAATATTGCAACAATACCAATGTTTAAAACTAGAATAAGTCCACCAAATGATTTTAAATTATTTCACCAAAGATGTATGTGTCACATAATTAATATTATTGTACAATCAGATGTAAAAAAAATTAAAATTTATATTGAACTTATTAGGGATGTTGTAAGTTTTATAATTAGTTCAAGAAAATAACAGCAACAATTTGATGAAACATGTGATACTTTTGAAATACCGCATAAAAAATTCTCTTTGAATGTTCAACATAGGTGGAATTTATTATATTTAATGTTAGAAAGTGTATTACCATATGAAATTTCAATAATGTCTTTATATAATCATCATCATTGTAATGATTATCAAAAATAATTAACTGAGAATGATTTTAAAATTGTAAAATGTTTTGTTAAATTTTTAAAACATTTTTATGATGCAACAGTTAGATTATCAAGAATTTATTATTCTACATCTTTGCGTTCCATCATTTATATGATATTTCACGAGTTTTTAATAAATATGATGCATATCTATTTTTCGAACCAATGGTAAATAACATGAAACAAAAAATTTTAAAATATTGGAATGAAATCCTTACATTATATATTTTGAGTGCATGCTTAGATCCTAAGTGTAAAATAAGATATGCTAGTAAATTAATTAGGGGAATACAAATGAGTTTAGGTGTAGATTTAGGATTAAATGTTAATACAATAGAAGAACAATTAAATCAAATATTTGATTTATACACATAAAGATATGGATTAAGAATAGAACATTCTCCTTCACTAATGTCTACAATACCAAAATTAAATGTTGGACCATCTTTAGATTCTTGGGCATTTTTACAAGATCCAAGATTTGATGAAGATATTCTAACATCATCCTTATATAATTATAATCCTATACTATCTA
>JAMKPZ010015968.1:0-12359 GCA_024699675.1 Amphibolis antarctica | reverse complement strand
CTTGGAAAGAACTTGGTTGTGTAATTTAATAGTTTTTCATATTAGTCTTTATTGTGATGCATGTAGTTGTAGTTGCATTGTACTTTTTAATTCCTAGTATAGAAATTAGTGTAATAGTTAATGGTAGGATTTTATTTACATTGCAACTAACCTTTTCAATTAGTATAAATCTAGTTTTACTAATGGTTATGGAATATGTGAATATGTGAATGTGTGAATATGGTTTTGTTTTGTGTGAATGTTGTGTATTTGTACATAAAGTTTTATAGCCTTAGTGTTTTGCCTTATTTTCTGAGTGTGATTACAAGAGTTTTCCTCGGAGTTTTTACATGCTTTGTAGTTCAATCTTGTAGCATTTTCAATGTAGAACATGATTATTTCATTCATTGATTTTATCTGCAAGTGTAGATACGAATTTGAGATTTTTGAAGTTAGTAATGCACAGGGTGAATTACTGTCCTAAAGACAGTGTTTTTGATGAACTTGTAAATTCTGTATCTTGGGTTTTACTAAGTGGAATTAGTTGATTTAAACAACAAGAATTTGCGTTTTACTGATTGATATTGGAATTTATGAAAATTACTAGTTCCTTGTGGATCGACCCGTACCTGCATGTTACCTACAATGGGCACCGTGCGCTTGCGGAGTTTATAAATTTTAAAACGAATGGGTGTTTATTTTGATAACATCTTAAACCCGTACACTGGTCAAACTAGTTGTTTAAGCATACTTAGCCTATAAATAACACCTTGATTAGAGTCCCTAATAACCCAATCTTTGCATATATGAACTCCTACATTCTAAGGCTTTCACACAACAAGAGTTTTGCACCAAATTGCTTCATCTTGATTGTTTTCAAAGTGTTTTCTTTCGTGCTCAAGCTTCTTCCTTATTCTCATTGAAGACACTCACATGAGCACAAATTTTGTGATTGGTTTTGTTTTGTTTTGTGGTTGGTTTGTTGAGTTTCAACAAGAAAACTCAAATTGTAGTTGGTTGAAGTGTTCCACCTTAAACACTTGGATTGGTTGAAGTGTTCCACCTAAAACACTTGGGTCAGTTGAAGGATTCTACCTTAAATCCTCAGGCTTGTTGGTTGAGGGGTTGGACCTTAAACCCTTGTTGTAGTTGACTTGTTGTGTGACCAAAAACATAATTTTTTAATCATTTTAAACATAATGAATTAGATTTAGGCTCAAGCTTAGAAAGCTTAAGGGTGGACATAGCCAATTGGTGAACTACCTAAAATATCTTTGTGCCTCATTTCTTTTATTGTTTTATTGTGCTTTCTCTTATGAACGATTTTTAAAAATGCTATTCATCCTCCCCTCTAGTGATCTAATCCAAACTTTCATTAAAACTCTAGAGAATTGGAATCATATATGGATTTCATGATTGAACAAGTATTGGCCGCAATGAAGAACTTGGTAGTTGAGAAGGAAACACAGAAAACAAGGATAGAGGAGGATGCTCCATCTCGTTAGAATAACTTGTTATTTTTGTTATATGGCATGATATTTGCTTGTTGTGTATGTTCTATGAACTGTATTTGCTTGAATGTATGGTTGTATTGTGATGACATGATATGTAATATGAATTTCTACTTGGATGATTTATGTAGTACGAATGTCTTTATGTTTCAAATACTATGAATTTAATCAGATACATTATACTCCTTATTATGCCTCAAGAATTTTCTTTAGACATGAGGAGTATCTTATATAGGAGGAGATTTCATTCAGGGGCTTTCTTTCATGATTATTTTCATTATGTTTTTGTAATATGTCAAATAGGGGAAGCAAGTTGTAATCCACCCTTTTTAATAACTATCAAAAAGGGGGATGAAAATGCATGTCATTGAAATATGTTGTAATAGGTGCATAAGTTTTTTTCTCCTTTAAGTTTAAGGTATGATTTTTCATCAAAAATGAGGAGATTATTGATAACTCACTCTCTATAGGTTTTGATGATGTCACACAACTTTGACATGGAGAAAATGAAGGCATGAAGAAACCAAGTTATAAAGCCATGAAAGGAGATCAAGATTCAAAGCCATAAAGTCATGAAGAAATGGAGAAAAGAAATCATGAAGGAATGAAGAAATTACATGAAATTAGAAAGCCAAAGAAAATCTAAGAATTAAAGATGAAGATGATGAAGATAATGAAGACAAGCCATGACCACAAACATACACTCAAAAAAGTTTGGACACTAATATAGATTACTCATTTAGATCTTAAGTCCATACCTATTAAAATCATCATAGACCAAAATCGGTATAACAAATTTTCACATTCGTTATAACAATTTACTATTCACATGATAGGTTTCATGACTTAGACTTCCTAAAAAATCAGTATAACAATTTGACAAAAACGTTATAATGATTTTTGATTTTGATTTGACACTTGGGAAACATTTTGAAAAATAATTATGTTAGAACATATCCCTTAAATTAAGGAATTTAGAAAAATTGGTAAAATAATTTTACAAAATCATTATAACAAATTTTGAATTCAAAATGACACTTAGGCAAGTTTTTGAAAAGATATTTACTTAGAGAAATAATCATGAAAAATTAAAAAATTTCGATATTTTAGAAAAATAGGTATAATGATTTCATAAAAACGTTATAACAATTTTTGAATCAGCCATTGTTAGGATCGATCACGGCTACTAGAGGTGGGGGGGGGGTGAATAGTAGTTTTTCTAATTTTCAAGAATTTTCATATGAATTTATCTGAAAATACAAAGTAAACGAAATGCAAACAATGAAAACGATGCGGAAGTGAAACGAATAATTTGAAATAAAATTGAGTACAAATTTTGAAATAAAATAATGTGCAAATGATCTATTCAATGCGAAAAACTAAAATGAAAATGTGAAAATAAAAGCACACAGAATTTTTAGGTGATTTACCAAATAGTTGCATCCACCTTCCAACTTATGAAGCTTGAGTCTAATCTAATCACTATTAAACTGTTACAAATTGAGTGTTTAAGGTCAAACACCCAACTAATTACAACAAGGGTTTGTGGTCGCACCCTCCAACCAAGTCAAAACCAAGAGTTTGTGGTAGAACTCTCCAACCGACAAGAGTTTAAGGTCTAATTCTTTAACCCACCACTCTAAAAGGAGTACACACATGTATTTTAGGTCAAACACACGTCAAACCAACCAAGAGAAATGAAACAAATCCCTTACAATCCAATCAAAACAAGTTCACATTGAAGAAGTGAAGAATTCAAACTTTAAGCTTTAGCACCTTCAAGATCTCCTTCCACCGAAGCACGAAAATCTCTTGAACTGAGTCCAAGACATGATCACCAAAGCCATGAGAAGGAGAGTGAAAATTCATGAGTTGAAAGGTGTGTGAAAGGTTTTTGAGAGGTATATTCAAATAATGAATTGTTCTCCTATTTATAGATGCAAACTTAAGCTAATGGCAGTCCAAATTTGTTATAATGATTTTCTTATCAAATCTTGGATTTAGAATAATCTAGAATCAAATCTTAAGTTTCCAAGATTGAAATCAAATTCAAAAATCATTATATCTTAAGTATCTAAAATTACGGAGTCTCCTAGATTATTTCTCTAATTAAATATCTTTCAAAAACTTGCCTAAGTGTCATTTTGAATTCAAAATTCGTTAAAAAAATTTTGTACGATTTTCCTAAATTCCTTAATTTAAGGGAAATTTGAATAACCATTCGGATATCCGAATTATATTTCAAATTTTTCTATCTATGTATTAGGTGTATTTTTTTAAGTGTGATTACTGTGCGATAACTATACGATGGGCCATAGACTTATGGTCACAACTTTATGGCGAGTTGTAGACTTATGGTCTTAATTTTACGGCGAGCCGTGGAGTTATGGACTTCAGGATTTTTTATTAGCTCTAGTGGAACTTCCATTTGTATTTAGCTTGGCTTTGGCGGAACTTCCGTTTTGTCCTTGCCTTCCATTTTCAATTTCTATAGCAGTACCAGATTTTCCTATGACCTGGAGAGGAACTTCCACTAAGACATAGTTGTTTTATTTTCTACCTTGTCAACAATAGATTTTCATGTAACTTTTAGCGAAACGTCCATTGGGGACTTAAAAGCTTTTTCACATGCGGACTTTGACAACAGATTTTCTTGTGAATTTTAGCAGAACTTCTGTTAGGGACTTAGAAGCTTTCTTGTTGGCTTTTCATTTTCATACACTTTCTTCATTCTTTCTTTTTGACTTGATTTTTTCATGTCTTTATTTGCTCCATGTCAAGTTGCTTGACATCATCAAAACCTAAAGATGGTGAGTTCTCAACAGCCATTACTTAGGAAAGTTTTTGAAATATTTAGCCATTTAAGATTTGACTCTAAATAATCTAAAATCCATAATTAGACACATAAGAAAATTATAACAAATTTGGTTTCGGTACACAGGTTCGATATAATGATTCACTTAAAATATAAGTTAAAATCGTAAAATAGATATAACAATTTTAAAAATGTTATAACGATTTTTAACTGAATTAGTAGTCATTGGTTTCACTTTAAGTCTATAAATAGGAGATCATTTCACAACCTTTTCACGACCCTTTCACATGACTTTCACTCTCCTTCTCCATGGCTGTTGTGCTCAAATCCTAGATTCATTTTGAAGGCCATTGGTGCTCTAGAGGAAGTGGATTTTGAAGGTGCCAAAGCTTAAAGCTTGATTCAATGCATCATTCGATGTGAACTCATTTTGGTTTCATTGTAAGGGATTCGATTTCATTTGTTTTGGTTGGTTTGACATGTGTTTGATAAAAAACACACATGAGTACTCCTTTTGGAGTGGTGGGTTGAAGAGTTTTACCATAAATTCTTTTTGGTTGAAGAGTTCTACCATAAACTCTTAGTTTTGTGTTGGTTGGAAGGTGTGATCATAAACCCTTATGTAGTTGGTTGGAGGGTGTGACCATAAACCCTTATGTAGTTGGTTGGGTGTTTGACTAAAAACACTCAGTTTGTAATATTTTTAGTAGTGATTAGATTAGTCTCATGCATCATAAGTTTGGGAGTGAATGTTGTCAATTGGTGAATTATCTAAAAATCTTTGTGTGCTTTATTTTCACTACATTTTTCTTTGAAATTCGTATTTATTTTTGTCACAAGTTATTTAGCATTGTTTTTGCATCATTTCAAATATTCACATTTTATTTTGTTTGAATTCGTATGAAAGTTACGAAAAATTTGAAAATCACTATTCACCCTCCTCTAGTAGTTGTGATTGATCTTAACAGTTAAGTCATTGAAATAATTTTCAATGTTTATGCAAATTTTTGTATGTTTATTGCTAATCATTTTGATTGTGTAATAGAAAAGTTATTACTTGTAATACTTTCACCATGTAAAAATATATGGATTTCACCATTAAAAATTGAAAAGTCAATTTTTAATATTGTTTGGCCTCTCTATATAAATTATATGAGGATTTGCAATTTACGTACCATTTTATGCCTATTTTACATGTATTTTACATATTTATGCATCATAATTAGGATTACATGTGACTACTCTAATTTATAGTAGAGGTCATCCTAGAAATGATTAATCATCCATCATTTCTTGCATTTCCTTGATTTAAATCAATGAAAAGGGTAGGTACAAGTAAGTCATGCATCACAAATGATTGCATTATAAAATACGACTAAATCAATTAATTTATGCATCACAAATTACACTGTGTCTCATGTTGCTTGAAGGTTTCATGTTTTAAATTTTGTAAAATGCTTGCATTCACATGTCATGCATCACTTGCATTTTTATTTGAGTTTTCTTTAGATTAAGTCTATAGAATCATGTAGACTAGACCCATGAGCTAGCTCCATTTCCAACCCATTACACAGGTGTAGAAATGTTGATAACTTTCTTTTAGGCTTCTTAGCCCCCTTCCTTCTAGGGTCTAAAGGCTTAATATCTCCTTAATTAGGTCCTAATGAGCCCAAAACCTCTCTACACTTGTTTTACCCTAAGAATGCACAAGTGTATTATGTAGTTTACACCTACTAGACTACTTAACACCTTTCTCAAACGTACCTAAAAAACCTATTTTGGATTCTCTAATTGAGTTTTATAAGTCTTATCCTTTAAGTACAGTGTTATTTGCATGTAAACAAATATCATATAGGTTTTTTTAATTTAGCTAGCTTTTATTAGACTAAGTGACGACTCATCCTTGAGTTTTAAAGACTCATTCACCCTAAGCTAACTAGCCCACCTGGACTTTTAAAGGGCCACCTTGTCCTTTTAAAGTTCATGGGCTTGATGCAAAGTGTTCTACGAAGGCAAAAGCTCAATTCACTCTATAACATGAAAAAATCACGTTACAAATGTTTTTTCGAAATTATTCCATTGTTTAATTATTGTATGTTATACTTTACATGTTAGTGTTTTTAATGTTCTTTCGATCATTTAAAATTAACTAACCCATATGGCTTATATAAAAAGTGAGAATGTACGTATATTCTCATTCAATTCCCCTAAGAAGTAAACTTTAGATAAATTTTCTTGACCTTTCTAAATGAAGGGTAAAATAAAAATATTTACAAAATGGAGTGGATGCGGTGAGCTTTTATTTTCGAATGCGGATACAGAAATAAGTCAAGAGATGTGAACATTGCAAATTAACAGACCCATATGGTTTATATATAGCTCATCTATTGAGCGATCATCTCGCGACCATAAAATTTTTGATGGTCCAACGTAAAATTTTATTAATTTGATTTCACTCTTTGAACCATAAATTCTGTTCGAATTTTTCTAAACCTAATTGAGTTAACTTATCTCAAAGAGACGAAACCAATAAGAAAGAAAGTCTATTACAAAACGCACCTTTACGTTTGCTTGCTTTCATTTTATTTATTGTAAAATTAATTTCATACAAATTTTAATGTATTATTATCATCGTACAAATTATTATATATAAATTTTCACTTTAACTTTATTTATTTCATTACTCTAACTTCATCGAAACTATAAACAAATAAAGTCCTTAGAATAATAGTAGGCACCCGGTTTCACTCTCTACCCTAAAGCAATGCAATCCGTTTTGCGAGGGTGATTACGCCAGCGGTTTGTTTTTTTTTAAAAATAAAATATAAAACAGCATCCCATGGATGATATAAGTAACGATGGCCCGTCAACGCAATTGCGTGATTAACGTAAACGCTGGGTACGCCCGAAGGAAAAGTTCGGGAAGACGACAGATCATTTATTTGTTTATTTCTTTTGGTTTGTCTTCCCACTCCACCACTATCTCGCCAACTTTCCCGCAATCATGCACGTCCTTCAATTCCGCCTTTCTTGAACCATGGGCAGAAGGAAGATGCTTGCGTGGCTGCTGAAAACGACGTGACCAATGCAATGAGTCCGTGCTCTTTTCACTCCACCGACAATCCAGGAACCCAACGATTTTCAAACGTTCGAACAACATCAATTACGGAGAATGGAGCTGGGCCATCGTTAGTTACACCCCGTATCTCATGGAATTAGTATTAGCGTACATTATTTTCGCATTGCTGGAGAAGCTTGGATAGATCTTAACCAAAACTTTTGACAAAAGGATGTCCCTAGAATATTTCAATTGAGGAAAGAAATGGCTGAACTAAACTAGATTATTAATGACACTATCTGTCACATCCCAATTATTTCATTCATTTAATTGGGGAGACAATAAAGAGAAACTTCTCTTGTATGATGTATAGGAGATGTGCATCTTGTAAAACGCCATCCCAACATCAAAACACAAAGTTAAATAACCAGTCATTCACAACACACATGTAAGTGTTCACTTCACATTAAACATTCAAAAATAAATGCAGATGGCTGGTGTGAAATTTTAGTTTTGATGGACATCACATGTACATTTAGAGAACCATCAGCCATATTAACTAGAAACGTCACAAGTTCAACATCCATAGATATTCTTCTAGCTACAAATTCCAGTACAGTAGCGAAGATTCTACAAAACGCACAAGTTGGTCTTTAATGCTCCACAAAATCACACGCTAGAGGTGACACGTTCACTTCCCAGGTGGTTGCTTGGGTTCTGCAACGAAAAAAAAGAAAACTACATGAATATTCCAAACAAGGAAGAATGAATTAAACTACATGAATAATAATCAAGCTTTCTTTCCACCCAGCCATGTAACCATAATAGGCTACACGAGGCCAGCTTGAATTAAATCATGATTTCAGCATAATAATAATAAAAATGATCATCAAAAGATTCAAGGGGAGGCATAGTGGAGCTTTTTGGCAACCCTCCACCTTCTCCACCAATGGATGAATCCACGTCATGGGTGAATAAATCGATCATCCCTCTTTTACAGATTGCATTTCACATAGAATCCTTTTCACTAAAAGATTATTGCAGCTCAAGTTGTAAAAACTTGTAAAATGGGTAGAAAATACTTACCTGGCTAGAGTTCATCCAAAACCCCCAAAACCTCCAAGGTCCGTCCTCCTTAATGGATCACCCCCTATTCAGCCATTAGAATAAAATGACCTAAGGTCTCACCACCAACTTACCAGACATGCACACACCTAGCTGCCAACTCAAAAAAAAAAAATCTTCACCACGATGGAAGAATCGTGCTGTTGGCCAGCCTCCTTCTCTCTTCACGTGCAGAGGCCTAGCTCTCAAACCCCAAAAGTTATCGACCACCAGGAATAGCTCAAAATAAAGATTGACGGCTAGCATTAAAAGCAGCCACACCAAAATACATTGCTTTTACATCCCAGCCCCTGCAGTTTTGGGAATTTGCATAAACAAAATTTTGCCTTCCCTCAATTAAAAAACTCTTTCTAATATATAAAAATATTAGAAATGTCACATTCTCACCCTTTTAAGAAGGTTTTGTCCTTAAAACCTAACTCATGCATTATTCCTTGTATCGTATTCCATGATCACCAAAGAGGTACTGGTATTTCCATTGAACTTCTTCCAATTTCCAAGTTCTCTTCTATTTAGTGTGGTTATTCCATTGCACTTTAATATAAGGCATATCCTATCGTCACAAATTTTGTATTTCCATATCCACCATACGCATAAGGTATTCCTCATATGTTAAATTGTTATGTCAAGGTGTTTCTTCAGTGGCTACCACGTTCGTGAAACATATTTTTGCAACATAAACACATGAAACACATTATATACGTACGCTAGCATATGTAGCTGGTAGATCCAGCCTGTAAGCCACTGGTCCAACTCAAGCAATCATTTCAAATGACCTAACATACCAGGGGTTTAGTTTTCCTCCACATCTAGGTGAAGTTTTGAGAAAAACCTAACCCTTAACTTGAAACTCTAGAGGATGTTGTCTATCATCTGTATAGCTCTTTTGTCTAGTCTAGGCAATTCTAAGGTAATCTCTAATCCTATAAACTTTATCCATAATTACTTGAACTATTTTCAATCACAATATTTGTCATCCACTCACATCATCCCAACAAATTGGAGATTTACACTTTCACCCATATAGTGCCTTATACAAGACCATTTGTATATGTAGAGTGTTAATTTATGTATTTTTATATGACATAATTCATATATATTATGTTTTAAATATTAAACATTTTCATTTTAAATAAGATTACATGTTAAGCATGATCTTATTGAGTTGCATGAGTTATAAGATAAAACATTGCATAAATGCATAAATTAGCCCTTAACTTTGGAACTAATTTCTAGGAGACATTATTTGACACATGATTTAGGTAATTTCTATCTTTTCTATTTCTAAGGTTTATTTTAGTGTACAGGTATATAATTACTTTCTTTGGTTATCTTGTGTAGCCTTAATGCTTTAAAAGAAAGTAATATCTGTTGAGAACTCACATTTTATAGGTTTTGATGATATTATATAACTTTATATGAAGAAGATAAATATATGAAGGAATCAAGTCAAAACTACAAAGTGATGAAGTCAAAAGAGGAAGAAGGTATGAAGAAATTTCAAAAAGCGTATTAAAGAAATTCCAGGAATTAAAAATGAAAGTGTTGAACCCAATGAAAACAAATCACGAGCCCACACATTCAATTAAAAAGATTTGGACACTATTTTAAGTCACTCATTTAGATTTTAAGTTCACACACATTAAAAACAACACATGTCAAAATCAATATAAATGATTTGAAAATCATTATAACGATTCACTATTCATATGACAAATTACATGATTCTGCATCTGAGAAAATCAATATAATGATTTTTGATTATATTTCAAAACTTAGGAAATTTTTTGAAAAGTAAGTCTGTTAGAAATTTTTTTGTAAATTAAGGAATTTAGGAAAATCGGTATAACGATTTACACAATCGTTATAATGAATTTTGAATTCCAAATAATACTTAGGAAAGTTTTTGAAAAAACATTTACTTAGAAAAGTAATTCAGGAAAATCTATAATTTTAGATATTCAAGCAAAATCGGTGTAACGATTTATAAATCGTTATAACGAATTTTGAATTTATCACTAATTAGGAAATTTTTTTAAAAGATTTAGTTGTTAATATTAAATTTGAAAAATCTAAAATTTGACATGTAGGAAAACCGTTATAACGATTTTAAAAACGTTACAACAAATTTGTTAGAACACCCATTCGGTACAATGATTTAGTTGAAATAATATAGTAAAATATAAAAACGTTATAATGATTTTAAAATTATTATAACAATTTTGGACTGATTTTTAAGTTAAGTTTACATCTATAAATAGGAGTCTAATGCATCATTTTTATATACTATCCACTCACAATTTTTCACTCTCCTTCTCATTGCTCTAGTGCTCACGTCTCAAACTTGATTTAACAAATTTTCGTGCTTCAATGGGAGGAGATCTTAAAGGCGCAAAAGTTTAAAACTCGAATTCTTCGCTTCTTTGAGGTGAACTCCTTTTGATTGCTTTGTAAGGGATTGATTTCGTGTTTCCTTGGTTGGTTTGACGTGCGTTCGACTTAAACACATGTGAGTACTTCTTTTAGAGTGGTGGGTTGAAGAGTTCAACCTTGAACTCTTGTTAGTTGAAGAGTTTGACCTTAAACTTTTGTCAATTGAAGAGTTCGACTTTAAACTCTTGTTGATTGAAGACTTTGACCTTAAACTTTTGTCGATTGAAGAGCTTGACCTTAAATCCTTGGTAGGTTGGAAGATTCGACCTTAAATCTTTGTTGGTTGAAAGATTCAACCTAAATCCTTGGTTGGTTGGAGGATTCGACTTAAATCCTTGGTTGGTTAGGGAATGCGACCACAAACTCCTATGTTAGTTGGTTGGAGGGTATAACCACAAACCCTTGTTATAGTTGATTGGGTTTGGGGTGAACTCATTTTGATTGCTTTGTAAGGGATTGATTTCGTGTTTCCTTGGTTGATTTGACGTATGTTCGACCTAAACACACGTGAATACTTTTTTTGGTGGTGGGTTGAAGAGTTCAACCTTAAACTCTTGTCAGTTGAAGAGTTTGACTTTAAACTTTTGTCGATTGAAGAGTTCGACCTTAAACTCTTGTCGATTGAAGACTTTGACCTTAAATTCTTGTCGATCAAAGAGTTTAACCTTAAATCCTTGGTAGGTTGGAAGATTCGACCTTAAATCTTTGTTGGTTGAAGGATTCAACCTAAATCCTTGGTTGGTTGGTGGATTTGACCTAAATCCTTGGTTGGTTAGGAAATGCGACCATAAACTCCTATGTTAGTTGGTTGGAGGGTATAACCACAAACCCTTGTTATAGTTGATTGGGTGTTTAGCCTTAAACACTTAATTTGTAATTGTTTTAATAGTGATTAAATTAAGTTCAAATTTCTTAAGCTTGTAGGTGAACATAACTAATTGGTGAACTATCTAAAAATCTCTGTGTGCTTTATTTTCGTTGCATTTTGCTTTGAATTTCGTACTTAGTTTTGCTATGAGTTATTTAGTTTCATTTTCGCATCAATTCGATTATTTGCACGTTGGTTATTTCGTATCTCGATTAAATTCATATGAAAACCCTTGAAAATTTGTAAAATCACTATTCACCCTCTTCTAGTTGTCTTGATCGATCCTAACAATTAGTATTAGAGGAATATTATTTTTGTAGATCTAACAATCAAAAAAACAAAATGGCCGCTCAAATACAAGGACATGATATTAATAAACCACTCATGTTTGATATTTTGAAATTTGAGTTTTGGAAATGAAAAATGACTGTATTTCTTAAATTTGTGAATCTTGATTTGTGAAATATTATTGAATATAGTTCATGTTTAAACAAGCCTTATATGCTTATGACTGAAAATGATAATAAAATTGTTTCTTTAGATGCTATGACCTTGAATATCATATATTAT
>JAMKPZ010015966.1:0-13779 GCA_024699675.1 Amphibolis antarctica | reverse complement strand
TACTCTTCAACTGCTATATATATTATACGTACATTGTCTAGCTAGGAAGAATTTGGTCAGCTCAAAGAGCTATGGATTACTTGGTACACACACCAGTCTATGGTCATGAGGCGTCTATATATGCACATCTCAGATGGCCGAGACAGATCAGATTGTGAAGGATCACGTGGAAGCGGTGATGAACCATCGGCTTTATTGATCACCACCGCTCTCGCCATTGAATGCCAACACTAATTCTAGTTTACGCACCGCCTCCTTTCTATTTACAGGAACCTTCTCTATACTTCTTTCTCAAACCTAACTTCTTCTTCTCATTATAATGATTAATTAATACCCTCATTTCATCATATTGTGGTCCTTTCTTTCTCGTAGATGTGGACCAGCAAGTTGCAATGCTTCAAACTATCAGCTGATCCAGAATGCTCGTTACACACCTTCACTGCCTTGCATCTCGGTAGGACTCCATCAGAGTAGACGAGAGAGAGAACAAAAACGCCAAAGGGGAAATGTTGAGGTAAAATTGTTGGGAAAAGCGAGGACCTAACAAAATGGAAACGAAGCAAACGAAACTACAACCAAAAACAATCACAAGTAACACACAAAATTTTTACGTGAAAAACTTTCTCAATGTAAGGAAGAAAAAACCACAGGACCTTCTCGGTCCAGGTAACCTGCACTCTGCTGTTAAATGAGATACAAATATTCTTCTCAAGTTCTCAACTCAAGATCAGCACAACCACATATTATCTTCAATCTGACAATAATAATAATAAGGAGGGAAGTATAAACCGAAAAAGTCGATCTGAACACTGAGTCTGATCACAGTCCAAACTCTGTCCGATAGTCCAAGCCCTATCCGACCTTCGTGCGTCCAAGCACAGTCCACACTTCATGCGTCCAAGCACTCCGGCAAGCTCACACGAACCAAACAAACCAGGCTCACGCGTCCAAGCACATGTGTCCAAGCCACAACCGAGCGCAGGTCACGCCCAGTCCCCCTTCACGCAGACCGAACCTTGTCCGGCCTGTCCTTCATCGAAACCACCACACGTCTGCACTGGAATTGGCAACTCCACGCGCCTCTCACCTTCGCCGGGATCGGCGACTCCACGCACACACCTACGCCCCTCTCAGAAGCGTTGGAATCGGCGGCACGGGACACCCGCGCGGTTATCTCGTCGACCGTCGAAGGCCGGCAATGCCTCGCGCCTCTCACGTGTCTCCTCCCGTCTTCTCCGGAACCGGCGACAGGAGGCTTCAATCGCCAAAAAATCGAGGGCTCGATTTTCACCCTTCTCCTCTTCCACGAGTTGTCGAAAAAATCAAGGGTTTTTTCGCCCTTTCTCTCTCCTCTAATTTTCCCCAATTGCTTCACCTCTTCTCAACCTGCGGAAAATCAAAAGAAAAATCTTTTGGGCCATCCGCAGGCCCATGGAGGAGGAGGACTTAGGCCCAACAATCTCCCCCTCCGCCCGCTTACATGGATCAGTCTGCAAGGCCTACAATCTGAGCACAGATGCTCAGCTTGTCTCTTGATACCATTTTTGTGAGCATGTCAGCTCCGTTGTCATCTGTATGTACCTTGTTGAATTCCAATTCCTTAGTATTCAAAACGTCTCGAATCCAATCATATCTCACCTTGATGTGCTTAGATCTGGAGTGAAAAGATAGGTTCTTCCTTAGATGAATAGCACTTTGATTATCACCTAGTAAAACAAACCTGTCCTGCACTATTCCAAGTTCTCCAAGCATTCTCTTCAGCCAAAGCATTTCTTTGCAAGCTTCAGTAGCAACAATAAACTCAGCCTCTGTAGTCGATAGAGCAATGCATTTCTGTAATCTGGACTGCCATAAGACAGCTCCCCCTACATAGACAAAGAGATACCCACTAGCAGAGGTAGACTTTGAATCATCTACATCACCTGCCATGTCTGAGTCTGTATAATCAAGTAAGGTTGGTTCTCCGCTACCAAAGAAAATTCTTAAATCTGTGGTGCCACGGAGATATCTCATAATCCACAGCACTACTTCCCAATGCTGTTTCCCAGGATTTGCTAGAAATCTGCTCACTGCACTAATTGCATGAGCTATATCAGGTCTCGTACATATCATGGCATACATGAGACTTCCCACTGCAGAGGCATATGGAATCTTTTCAATTTCCCTCCTCTCCTCTTCTGTAGTAGGAGACTGCTTCTTGCTCAATCTGAACCGAGCCGTGAGAGGGCAACTGACACAATCTGCATCATCCATGTCAAATCTTTTGAGAACTCTCTCAATATACTTGCATTGAGACAAGTATAGCTTCCCGGAATTTCTGTCTCTTTCAATCTCAATTCCAAGGATCTTTCTTACAGGTCCCAAGTCTTTCATAGCAAAAGACTGATGTAGTACTTTCTTCAGATCTGCAATTCTAGACCTGTTCTTGTCAACGATTAGCATATCATCAACATAGAGCAATAAGTAAATGAACTCGTCTAGAGAAAAACTCTTAACAAAGACGCAATGGTCAGTGCTACACTTATTGTAGCCTTGCTCCCCCATAACAGAGTCAAACTTTAAGTACCATTGCCTTGGGGCTTGCTTCAGACCATAAAGACTTTTCTTCAACCTGCACACAAAGTCTTCTTTTCCTTGTTCAACAAACCCTTTTGGTTGCTCCATGTATATTTCTTCCTCCAAGTCTCCATGGAGGAAAGCAGTCTTCACATCCATCTGTTCTATCTCTAAATCAAGACTTCCTGCCAGAGCTAAAACCATTCGGATAGATGTCATTTTCACAACAGGAGAAAATATTTCATCAAAATCAATACCTTTCCTTTGAGTGAAACCTTTCACCACAAGTCTTGCTTTGTATGTTGGATGTGGTGTGTGCTCTTGTTCCTTAATTCTATAGACCCATGTACCCTCTCTTTCATCCGGCTGTCACCTGGAAGCCCATGGGTTTCCACCGGCCCCACCGGCGGATGGGCCGAGGTATAGAGAATTGAAAGGTGTTTGTGCGAGCGTATCACCACTTGCGGTTGATGGCTCATTGAACGGAGTCGCCACCTTATTTTTGGGTAGAAAACAAGGAAACCGGATGGGGAAGTGTTCTTCCGCCATCGAAGCAATAAAACCATATGGGTGACATAAAATTGAAGTGAAAACATGAGAAAACTGGATACGGGGCTCAGGGTACTGTTGGGGAAGGTGTTAGGCACCCCCAGACAGCCCGGGCATTCCCGACCTCTCTCCGACTCTAAAACGGAAAACATGATAGTCAATCCGGCCACATACGACCTCACTCTGGAAAACTTTCCAGGGCGTTTAGAGGGATAACCTTATCCCTTCTGATGAAAAAAAATGAGAATCGAGTAAACAAAAGAGAATTGAACAAAACGGGGATCCATATTGGATCCGGTGGTGAATAGGGGAGAAAAAGATGGGTTTTCGGGGAGCTGGCTGCCGGCTACTTGTACTGGTTGACCGGCGGCTAGTTGGCTGCTTCCCCAACCCATTTTCACCCATGGGGGGGTATTGGGGAAACGACGACCGGTCCTTGAACTGGCCTGCCTGTGGCTAACCGGCTGTTTTCCCCCTTCATGCGCACCCATGGGGGTTTTAGGGAAATGATGGCCAGTTCCTTGAACGGGCCAGCCGGCGGCTAGCCGGCTGTTTCCCCCTTCCATGCGCACCCATGGGGGTTTTGGGGAAACGAGGGCCGGTTCCTTGAACCGGCCAGCCGGCGGCTAGCCAGCTGTTTCCCCCTTCCATGCGCACCCATGGGGGGTTTTGGGGAAACGGGGGCCTGTTCCTTGGACCGGCCTGCCGGCGGCTTGTCAGCTGTTTCCCCCCTCCATGCGCACCCATGGGGGTTTTGGGGAAACGGGTGCCGGTTCCTTGAACCGGCCAGCTGGTGGCTAGCCGGTTGTTTCCCCCACCATGCGCACCCATGGGGGTTTTTGGGAAATGGGGGCCGGTTCCTTGAACTGGCCAACCGGCGGCTAGCCAGCTGTTTCCCCCCTCCATGCGCACCCATGGGGGTTTTTGGGAAATGGGGGCCAGCGGCTAGCCGGCTGTTTTCCCCTTCCATGCGCACCCATGGGGGTTTTAAAGAAACGGGGGCCGGTTCCTTGAACCGGCAAGTCGGCAGCTTGCCGACTGTTTCCCCCCTCCGTGCGCACTCATGGGGGTTTTGGGGAAACGGGGGCTGACGGCTAGCCGGCTATTTCCCCCCTCCATGCGCACCCTTGGGGGTTTTGGGGAAATGGGGGCCGGCAGCTAGCCGGCTGTTTCCCCACCCCTTTTTCTCTTGACGTCTGTAAAAGCATGGGATTTAACGGAGGACTTATATTTTCTGGGAAAATGGAAACCGTCGGGTTGTACGTTTCGTACACTCGAATGGCCATTGCCGACTTCCTTGCCGGTGGTGTCATCCCGGAAATCTTTCCGGTGTATCGAGAGGGTAGGCTTACGCCTCCTGGAAAAGAAACAGACACCGTTGGGTTGTACGTGTTCGTACACCCGAACGGCCGCCGCCGGCATCCTCGCTGGTGGCGTCATCTCGGAAACTTTTCCGAGGCATCGGGAGAGTAGACTTACATCTCCCGGAAAAATGTACGGGCACCATTGGGTTGTACGTGTTCGTACACCCGAATGGCCGCCGCCGGCATCCTCGCCGGTGGCGTCATCTCGAAAACTTTTCTAGGGCATCAGGAGAGTAGACTTACGTCTCCTGGAAAAACATACAGGGACCATCAGGTTGTACGTGTTCGTACACCTGAACGGCCGCCGCCGGCATCCTTGCCGGTGGCGTCATCCCGGAAATCTTTACGGGACCCCGATAAAGACCTGTGTAGATCGGATAAAAACTCGTAAAGCCTGCTGGGAAAGTTAGAGTTTCCACGTGAAAAGACCCGACAAAAGGGTCACGAGTGAACTTAGCTCTACCGGGCTGGGTGGATTCAGCCGGCCAGGAGGGCGGCCACCGGTACCTTCAGACGTGTTTCTGAAGGAATGATACCCGGGTCAGTCCTCCGACCGTTCCCTTGCACAGGAAAGGTGTTATGTGGTCGGGGCTCGACGAAGCATCGTAAAAACATACGTAAAATGGCGAGGGTGGAAGGACTTACCTGTACGGGGTTGTCGACGGGGATCGGAAGTCCTCGCTCTAGCACGACGAAAAGGTGTCGGGGCCCCGAGCTGCTTTCCTCCGGAACCCGTGGACGATCGTTTCTCTAGAGGGTGTCAGCCTTCTCCCCGAAAATTCCAGCCTTCCTTTGGTTAAGGGGGAGCGGCTCCTTTTATAAGGGATTGCTTTCCTTCTTTGGGGGCACCCGAAGATGGAAGGCGGCTTGATTCCGGGCTTGATTATGTGGTCGGCGTAACCAATTTGTGAGATTTCAGTGATTAAATCTCGTCGTATTTTCCTGATTGATTCGACTTGCCTTCTTGGGTAGCCAACCAGTAGCTGCTACGTGGCAGGCGGAAGTCGGCTAGTCCCCCCATCATTTTCACCAAATGTGGGTTTTTTGGGGTCTAGGTGCCGCTTTCATGAAGCGGCTTGCCGACGGCAAGCCGTCTCCATCCCCCCAACTTTTCACCAAATGTGGGTTTTTGGGGTCTGGGTGCCGCTTCCTTGAAGCGGCTTGCCGACGGCAAGCCGGCTCCATCCGCCCAACTTTTCACCAAATGTGGGTTTTTAGGGGTCCGGGTGCCGCTTCCTTGAAGCGGCTTGCCGGCGGCAAGCCGGCTCCATCCCCCAACTTTTCACCAAATGTGGGTTTTTGGGGGTCCAGGTGCCGCTTCCTTGAAGCGGGTTGCTGATGGCAAGCCGGCTCCATCCCCCAACTTTTCACCAAATGTGGGTTTTTAGGGGTCCAGGTGCCGCTTCCTTGAAGCGGCTTGCCGGCAACAAGCCGGCTCCATCCCCCCCAACTTTTTACCAAATGTGGGTTTTTCGGGGTCTGGGTGCCGCTTCCTTGAAGCGGCTTGCCGGCGGCAAGCCGACTCCATCCCCCTTTAAGCATGGGGTTAACAGAATGCCCCTCCCTAGGCGAGGTTGTATGACTTTTGAGGAAGGAAACCGACATCCTAGGGTTGAATGACCCTCCATGCGTAGACGGTAAGTCATGCGAGATTTCACACTTTCGTGAATTATCCATCGCAGGTCAGACAATAGGATCGGGCTTATACCCTCGGTCACTTGACCGAGGGATGCCATATCGCTAGCCGGTTGGTTGTACGGCAGCCACCTTGTGGGTGTCGGTGACCGGGTAACGAGGTGGAAAGTGTTCGCGTACCGTGCCTGAAGGTTGGGCCGTATCTCCCCGCGACTTAGATCTTAAACGGCTGATTATGTGGCAACCACCTTGTGGGAGCCGGCCACCGGGATGTGATGTGAAGGCTTCACATGTTTCTTTTTCGAAAGTTGTCGTGAATAGTCATATCACACTTTTTGTGACATTACGTTCCGTCTGGTTGGTTACGTGATGTGATATGTTGCTTTTTCAAAAGCTGCCACCGTCACAGTGGTCACGTCGTACCTTTGCGATTTTACATTTGAGTTGGCTATTCACGCGGTTGCCGCCTAGCAGGGGGCGGCAACCGGCTGGTGACATGATTGAAAAAGCTGCAACGGACGCAATGAATGGTCACGTCGTACCTTTGTGATTTTCTCTTTTTAACCGGCTGGTCAGGTGGCAGCCACCTTGCGAGAGGTGGCAACCGGACGAAGGTGTGCATGCCTCGCGTGCTTCTATACTTTTCTCGATTTTCGTTCATCTTTTTCAGTTTCCGTGCAACTTTCTCGGTTACCGTGCCTTGACCGTACCTTTTCAAAGTTGTTAGGAATCATTTCAGCTTTCTTGATTTTTGTGCAACCAGTTTTTGAACCAGTTGCCGCTTCCAACTACGCGGAATCCGAGTGACCTATTTCCCTATAAATAGAGGGGAGGTCGTTGGAGGTTTCCTCATCCCTCCCTCTCGTTTTCATTCCTTCCTTGAGTTCTCGTTTGGATTTTCTTCTATCTTTCCTTAACTTCTTCCCTCGAGCTTTAATCAACATGCCTCGCACGAAAAATGTTACGGGGCACGTCCGCCAATCAACTTCTGGGTTTGCACGACAATGGGTTGATCTTTTACCAACGACTTTGAAGCATATGCCGGCGGAGCAGCTCACCTGTCCTAACCGGGCCGAGTCGGCCCACCTAGCCATTTTCTTTGAATTAACCAGCAATGGCTGCGACGCTACTTCGGCCGAGGCCTTGTCTCATTGGTGGTTGGGAGAACGGTGACGGAGCTCTGGTGCCTCTAGCTCCCGTGTGCCAATGGAAGGTGAGGCATCAGCGGAGGCCCCCTTCAAAGCTCACGGCGTTGGATGCATGGCAAGGCCACCGTGGACTGGCAACAACGTCTTGCCGGAACTCCATCAGGGCCATTCGAGATTCCTGATGATGCGGCTTTAGAGGCGGGATCGGTCCGGCTGGCACTCCCCTGGTATCGGACACCGACTGGTTCTAAGGAGGCAGCGGCTGACGGTGTGGCTCCCCTCGAAACCGATTAGGATTTGGCGTCCCCTGTCGACGGCCGCTTGGCCGTAAAGACGGTGTTACATGGGAGGCCGACCAAGTTCGACCAATTGTTGGAGGTGGAGCAGCTGTTTGCGAGGCAAGGCTTGCTTCCTTTTTTCCGGGACTTCCGCCGGGTCGAGACCGTCCCCGGCTTGGTGGCTGAGATGTACTCCAACCTATCGGAGGTGGAGTCGCAACTTTATCTGAGCCTCCAATCAGGACCGATGGAATTCTCCGATGCGCTCCTGTTTGAGGTGTTGGGACTCTGCTTTACCGGTCTGGACATTTTCTCCTCCTTATCGAACATTCCCTCGAGCATCAGCGACATCTATGTGGCAGTTGCCGTGGATGTCGATTTTGACCAACGGATTGTCAAGGCTCGAGACTTGAACCCAGTTGCCCACCTCATCTCCTTTGTCCTCAACAACACAATCCTCCTTAAAAGGGGGCATTGGGACAAAATTAGTGTGGCGACTTACCTTGCGACTTTCGCGATGGTAATAGGCTACCAGGTGAACTGGGCGGCGGTGGTTCGGCGCTAGATGTGTGGTGTGATTCTCCCGGTCCGGCGGCCTCCCAGCCAGTTGCTCTTTGGGGAGGTGATGGTGGAGCTGGCCCACTTCCTCCGTATCTCAACCGGAGGTCGGTAGAGGGTTCCGCTCCAGATCCAGCCCATTACATCAGTCGACCTGGGTCAGTATGAGAGGCTTGCCTCTAAGTGGTCTAGCTCGTCATCCGACGGGTGGTCAACTGGGCGCTGTCCTCCTGCTCCTGCTTCTACTTCACGGTCTACCGGTGGAACTTCTCTGAACCCAGATTTTGCCGAGGATTTGCGCGCGTTGCTGGACCGTCTCTATGCACGAGACGAAGTCATTATCCGACTACTGAGCCGGGAAGATCGGTTGATCTAGCTAGTAGACTGGATAGAGCGGTGGGAGTGGGCTCGTGACCAGCGGAGACGGGAGCGCCAGAGAACTGACCCCGGAGATTTGAGCCCCGGAGGTTTTAACCCTTAGAGTCTTCTGAGGAGGAGTAGTCTGTTTGTTCCCCCCCCCCTTTTAAATGATGAATAATATCTTAATTTTAATGGAAACTCGTCCATAACTATCTTCTCGAGTGTTTTTGAGAGTTTGCGGGTGAGATTTGGAGTGGTGACACTAAGACCACGTTTGTGCCATGTTGGGAATTTTGGGGGAGCCGGCAGTCGTGCTATCTTACCGGCTTATCGATGGCGGGCCAGTTGGTCACTCGAACCATACATCCAAGCACGGGTTTCGAGGAACCAGCAACCGGGGTTTCTTACCGTCTTGCCGGCGGTGGACAGGTTGTTCACCCGAACCATATATCCAAGTATGGTTTTCGGGGTGCCGGCAACCAGGTTTTCTTACTGGTTTGCCGGTGGCGGGCCGGTTAAACATCCGATCCATACGTCTAAGTATGGTTTTTTGGGTGCGGGCAACCGACTTTTCTTACCGGTTTGCCGGTGGCGGGACGGTTAAACGTCTGATCCATACATCTAAGTATGGTTTTTGGGGTGCCGGAAACTGGGTTTTTTTACCGGTTTGTCGGTGGCGGGCCGGTTACACGCCAGATCCATACGTCTAAGTATGGGCTTCGAGGTGCCAGCAACCGGGTTTTCTTATCGATTTGCCGGTGGCGAGCCGGTTAAACGTCTGATCCATATGTCTAAGTATGGTTTTCGGGGTGCCGGCAATCGGGTTTTCTTACCGATTTGCCGGTGGCGGGCCGGTTAAACGCCCGATCCATACGTCTAAGTATGGTTTTCGGGGTGCCAGCAACCGGGTTTTCTTACCAGTTTGCCGGTGGTGGGCCGGTTACATGCCCGATCCATACGTCTAAGTGTGGTTTTCGGGGTGCTGGCAACCAGGTTTTCTTACCGGTTTGCCGGTGGCGGGCCAGTTACACGCCCGATCCATACGTCTAAGTGTGGTTTTTGGGGTGCCGGCAACTGAGTTTTCTTACCGGTTTGCTTGTGGCGGGCTAGTTAAACGCCCGATCCATATCTCTAAGTATGGTTTTCGGGGTGCCGGCAAACGGGTTTTCTTACCGGTTTGCCGGTGGCGGGCCGGTTAAATGTCCGATCCATACGTCTAAGTATGGCTTTCGGGGTGCCGGCAACCGGGTTTTCTTACTGGTTTGCCGGTGGCGGGCCAGTTAAATGCCCGATCCATACGTGTAAGTATGGTTTTCAGGGTGCTGGCAACCGTGTTTTCTTACCAGTTTGTCGGTGGCGGGCAGGTTAAACGCCCAATCCATACCTCTATGTATGGTTTTCGGGGTGCCGGCAACCGGGTTTTCTTACCGGTTTGTCGGTGGCTGGCCGGTTACACGCCCGATCCATACGTCTAAGTATGGTTTTCGGGGTGCCGGCAATCGGATTTTCTTACCGGTTTGCTGGTGGCAGGCCAGTTAAACGTTCGATCCATACGTATAATTATGGTTTTCGAGGTGCCGGCAACCAGGTTTTCTTACCAGTTTGCCGGTGGCGGGCCGGTTACACGCCCGATCCATACGTCTAAGTATGGTTTTCGAGGTGCCGGCAATCGGGTTTTCTTACCGGTTTGTCGGTGGCGGGCTGGTTACACGCCCGATCCATACGTCTAAGTATGGTTTTTAGGGTGCCGGCAACCGGGTTTTCTTACCGGTTTGCAAGTGGCGGGCCGCTTAAACACCCGATCCATACGTCCAAGTATGGTGTTCGAGTTGCCGACAACCGGGTTTTCTTACCGGTTTGCCGGTGGCAGGCCGGTTAAACGGCCGATCCATATGTCTAAGTATGTTTTTCGGGGTATGTTGAGGAGTCGATCATACCTAGGTACTGGTGGTGGTGGCCGGTCGTTTTACCGAACAAGTGACTGATTTTTTCGCGCGTGTCGCGGTCTAGGCCTCTAGTGATCCGAGCTGGGCGTCCAACGGTCCGAGCTAGGTGGCGTACGTGGGCGAGCTTTCTTCCTCTCTGCATGGAATAGTTGACATTCAGGCGTAGGTTGTGTTTGCAGAGTCGAACGTCCTTGGGTGGTGGTGACGGTGGCCGGTTGTTTTACCCGACGACCAACTGATTTGCCTGCACACTTAATTACACGTTAGTTTCCAAAGGTGGGGGAGGAGTGTTGTTCCTTCCCCTTATTCATGGATATCGGTGTCGTGTTGTGTAGAAAGGTCTGGACATTTTCTGATGACTCCTTTTCTGGCATTTTGTTTCGTTGCTTTTGTATAGGTGTTTTCAAGCGGGTGCCCGTGATGGAGTTTGTGCAAGGTACCTGTTCCGACCCAATTGTGCTATCTGGACCTGCAAGGGAATGAAAGGTGGCTCACCTCACGTTAAGAGACGACCACTGGACATTCATGCATGTGAGTTTGGGAACGTGGTTCCCTTGTCCAGTGGAAGTGACCCTTAGGCGACAAAAACGGGTCGAGAGGAGAGATCCGAGAGCTGTCCTTCTGCCCATAGTTATGCTGGTTCTTCCTCATGAGTTCGCTCTGGGGTTATAGAGGTAGCAGATAGAGCTGTGCGGGTTCCGGAAACGTGGGCATCGGAACTCAGGGGTGGAAGCGACTTTCAGCGGGATGCCAACCCAATGTTGATGACTTAGCTGGGATGTCGAGGCCTAGGATAAGAGAAAAAGGGAGAAGTGGGTGTTGGAAAATGGGTTCCAGCACCTGGTTGTATTGGTGGACTTTGATGGGTTGCCAAGCCCTGAAAGAAGGGGACACTTGGTCAATCGCGACAAGCCGGGTATTGGACTGCCAACAGACGGCGAAATCCTAAGATCTACTCTTCCCTTACACAGGAGTCCATATGCTTTCAGGACTTAGCAACAAGTAACTTTTCCTTTTCTTTTCTTTTTGTCTCTTTTTTTTTTTCTTTTCTTTTTTCTCTTTTTTTCTTTTTTTTTCTTTTTCCGTTTTGTTTTTTTCTTTTTCCTTTCTCTTTTTTTTTTTGTTGAAGAAGTATTCTAGCCACTGACTTTTCTTCTTCTCTTTTTTTTTTGTTCTTCTCTATTACAAAATAGAAGATAAGAAAACTGAATAAAAGAATGCTACTAGCCCTCCCTACATGCTGTTGGCAAGTAAAATAACCCAACATTGTCGCGGCTGGTGTACCAAGAGGGGATACCTTACCTAGAGGGAGCCGAAGTTTGTGATCTCCCTCATTGTTAGGTGGCACTTGGGCTAGGTAAAGAATGGGAGGTTGGATACTCATTCGAGGGGAGGAGTGATCTCCCGTCGTTAACTTGAAACCACTTAGAATCAGCAAAGATCATGGGGATAAGGACGAACCTGGATTACTCACCCTGTTCCATCTTTGTGCCATCGGAGTTGAACAAGATGGGTGCTCGGGTTCTTGATGTAGAAATCTGGACGTAGTTGGTGTCACTCCTGGGGTCGATAGTTCATCCCAGAGGTTCGAATAGCAATTCTTGAGTCGGATGCGCTGCCTACTGCTGCAAACTGTTCTCACCGCTGGCTGTGGGTGCGGCTGTTGGGTATATCGGAGGTGGTAGCCGGCTGTAGGCCGGTTGGACGGTGGGGTGTGTAAGTATTCTGGTGACAGGCCGTGGATGGGGGCCGAGTCATTTTCTGGTTTTCGGGCATTTCTTCTAGTGAATGATGAGCTAGTCATTCCATGGTTCTGAGACCGAGGGTATGCGGTTGGACCTGCTCATTATGTGTGCTTCATGTGTGCCTTGTGTGATGTGTAAGTCATACAAGGGAATTCACCGAGGAAAGGAGCATACCTGTCTGAACCTGATCTCTTGATCAGTCGGTGGAGAGTCAGATGGAGACATCGGTCGCTGGCTTGTCTGAAGGTGGCAGCCACGTGGAGTCTTGCTTGTGCTCGTCCTTCATGGTCATGGGTGAATTGGCTTCTTGGTTGGCTTGTGGGATATGGGTCTAAGAAGTCGGTGGCTAGTCTGTCTGGAGGCGGCAGCCGCGTGGATCCTCGATCAAGTTGATCTGTTGTGACCATGGGGAGCTGGCCCATTGGGTTTCGCCATTGGCAACTGCCGAGTGCGTGAAACAGGATGGAGGGGCAGAATGCCCGTAGCTCTGCCTCGAGGTGCACGTCTTCTGGAGGAGATGGCGGGTTTACGGTTGAAATTGCCAGAAACTGGTTTGGTAGCGCCGGTGACCAGACGAAACCCCCAGAAGGGGTTGGTTATTTCGTGCCATGGGGGACCGGTTCGGGTTGGTGGTAGTCGGTTCTCTGGAGGTGGCAGCCACGTGGCCCCCCTCGTCCAACTCGTTTTTCTGGGTCTTGAGGGGGCCGGTCTAGGGAGGCAGCAACCGAGTCATCTGGAGGTGGCAGTAGCATGCCCCCCCCCCCCATCCAACCTATTTTTTTGGGTCTTGAGGGGGGTCGGTCTAGGGAGGCGGCAATCGGGTCATTGGAGGTGGCAGCCGCGTGGCCCCTCATCGAACTCGTCTTTCATTGATAGAACTTCTTCAGCTGCAACAAATTGACTGGGCCGAACTCCTGTTGGGTGGCTTCATCAGAAAGGTAAGCGGCTCCCCCGCTGAGGATCTTGGTGATGATGTATGGGCCCCGCTAGTTCGGGGAGAATTTTCCCGCTGAACCTGTTGTAAAAATGGAATGAAGGACTAGATTACCGGGTTTAAGGAGTCGAGGACGCACCTTCTTATTGTAAGCCCTTGCCATTTTTCTTTGATAAGTCTGGGCGTGGTTCAACGCCCTCAACCTTCTTTCGTCAAGGAGGTTCAGTTGTAGTAGGCGTGATTCTGACCACTGATCATCAGAGTCCGCTGCTTCTTTGAGGATGCGAAGGGATGGTAGTTCTACTTCCACTGGCAACACTGCTTCAGACCCGTATACCAGTGAGTATGGCGTTGCTCCAGTAGTGGTCCGTAGGGATGTCCGGTAGGCCCAAAGTGTGTAAGGGAGGTGGTCGTGCCAATCTTTGTGCGTTTGGACCATCTTTTTGAGAATTCGGACTAGTGTTTTGTTAGCTGCTTCGACTGCTCCGTTCATCTGTGGCCTATAGGGGGACGCCCTTAGGTGATGGATGTGGCATTGTTCGAGGTAGCTTGTGACCTGCTTGGCTATGAAGTTGGTGCCGTTATCGGTCACCACCTCGAAGGGTACGCCATACTGGGTGATAATGTTGTTGCGCAAGAACCTTTGGGTGGCGGCTGCCGTGACTGTCTTGTAGGAGGCCGCTTCCACCCACCTGGTGAAGTAGTC
>JAMKPZ010015964.1:0-13983 GCA_024699675.1 Amphibolis antarctica | reverse complement strand
AATGATACTAATAATGTAATTAGTATAAGGGGCATTTTGGTCCTTTGGAAAACCCAAGCACTATATAAGCTTGGCTAGGGTTTTCCAAAGGGTATGAGTTGTGAGTTGTAACCCTAGCCTCCAAAAGAAGAAAACCCTCTCCCTCTCTATCCGTGGACTAGCCCTAAGTTAGGGTGAACCACGTAAAATCCGGTGTGCACTTTGTTTGTGTGTTTTGTTTGGCGATCCTCCTCTCTCCCTTTCTCATCGCTCACTCTTCCGTTTGTTTCCGCTGTGCTTCTTTGGTTACCACGCACAACAGGTAATAAGTTAGCTCCTAGCAAGAAAGAGATATATGATTTGACTAACTAGTTTCAACCCTTCTTTCAACAAGACAATAATTTGCTTAAATTCGACATCCTTCCAAAGAAAAAAAAATGGTGAACAAAAAAAAGGGATCTTCTCAATAGAAAGAGAAGGGCACACTAAAGCAGATCCCCCACCCATTTTCTTATTATGAACTTCCACTCCCTTATATTCAAAATATGTCTTTCTAGAAGCACTATGATCTACAACTAAAATGATCCCTTATGCAGTCTCTGTTAGTCATATTCTTATTATGCACCTAAGCATCAACCAACTCTATGCCAACTGTGGTAAGACAGTGAATACAAGTATTATCTAGAATGATTGTACATAAAGCATCAGTAGGTCACTTTTCATGTCCATGTCAAATCCCAAGGTTCAACCCCAAACGGGTGGCGAAAACTATCAAGCTAAAGTACAGTAGGAGCAGAGGGAATTTCTTGTAGAGAGAATTGTGTGGGCAATGGAAAGACCTTCTTGCAAAATAGGCATTTTATCAAGGACTAAAATATTTGAAACATAAACATGGCATCCTTCAAAACAAATTGTGTGAATTAAGCATCTAACAATGATACAAGCGAAATAATCATCAGAAGCTTTGTTTTTTAGATTTAAAAGTGGCACTTGTCAAGTACTTAATCTTATCGAATCCCAACAGTTCACAGAGGACATGGTGTCACATTCTGGATTGTATGGATATTATTTCACCAATACAAACCAGTACTCTAAGCCAATTGTATGAAACACATGTATTTCATGGAATACATGTTATCAGGCACTAACAAAATATCAAGTCAAATCAAATCAGATCCAGCAATAGACATCGATTGATACCCAATAAATTTAATGAAAGGAATATGTGTCTTCAGAAAGATATGTGATTTTCAGTTGACAAACTTGCAGAAACCCTTCTAAAATTCTCTGTTCTCCATTCCACAATTTCTTCTTGTCCTTACATAGGGTCATGCTAATATTCTTTGTATCGTTCTAATTTTATCGGATATCTTAAATTTCTTCTCTTTCTCACTCAATTTTAGGATTTCTAACCAAGAAATCCCTAGAAAACACCAAAATTTGTCAAACAACTTCACACCATTTTAGAAGGTTAAAGGATTTCCATCTCTTTTTTGTTAAAATCTAAGATATGTAATATTATTATTCTCATTGTGTTCACATCCACAAAAAACTTATGTACTTCAATTTTTGGGCCCTATGGCTGCGATTCATTTTCCATGCTAGGGTTATCTGCATCACACCATTTGGTTCCCGATACAGTCCAACACCGAGACCATTGTCTTCAACATTGAGATGACCTTATGGATTCGTGGAAGGTGACTATTGCCTAATGATGAGGTACAATAGAGGTGGTGAAATAGGCTGTGATCTGCAAACCCAACATGTCAACCACAAATTCCTCTAAACACACATCATACCCACACCTAATATATGCCATATATGACAGCCAGTATTCTCCAAGATTCTTTTTGAACACACCACCATAAGACATGTTTAGGGTATTTTTAGCAAAAAATAATAAAATTTTTGTTTGATTACAATATAAACTAGTTAATAATACAAAATGGATTTTGATAGGATATATATTTTTAATTACATGTTACTAAATAAGATAGGGCAACTCTTTTGATAATTTGTATGCATACTTTGTTGTTATAGTATTATGTCATGTATAACTTATACGCCTATTTTATGGTGATTGAATGTGTTATTCAAAATTTTTAAATATTCATAAATATATTTTTATTTAACATCGTATCTAAGCTAAAGCATATCCTAAATTTTAGAGAATTAGTGAATTTCCAAAATTTGTACCATGCTGTATCCAAATCCCTGAATTTTATTGATGCTTCATGGGGATGAATCATTTAACCTATTTATTAAATAATTTGAATTTAAGTAAAACATATGCAACCCATTTACGACCCAATCTTTTATCATTTTTCTTTGCAATGAAAACCTTTCCTTGAGTGCTCAAGAAAATATGAATGATTACTCCGGTCATTGGCAACAAGTTTTTCCTGAACCAATCCCAAGTAAGTTCAAGAATTATAAAAGCTAGAAACCTGTATTAGAAAACCCTTTAATATGTTGCACAGGTTGAGATCAGCCAACACCACATTTCAACATAAAGTTCATGTTCATCTACACCCATGATGACAATTTGTTTGGAATTGGTTTCCATATTGAAATTAAATAGAAATGAAGGTACTAGCTAAAGTTAAAATTTCAAGATACCTTTCAGAATAGCAAATTGTTCAGGATCACACTGTTCGACTGCTGATATCCCTTGAGACCTCTTACCGGAAAGTTTAATGCATTCTTTCACTTCAGAGATGCATGCAGTAATGTAGCTAGAAGGCAAGTCAAAGGATGATGCATCTGAACAAATAGCTTCCTGTAGAAAGCGCAATTCATACTTTTGAGAAAAAAACCACAAAATATCCAAAGAAAAGAAGGTAAAAAAAGGTGCAGATGTGATGTTTGATGATAAATATTTAATGCATATACATGAGATATGGTCAGCATATTCCCATTTTGCTGACTATACAGCCACTGAAAAAATTATGATTGCCACACCCTTGAGATATTTTTTGAATCCCATGTTTATATATATGTTACTGCATTTAAAGCAAGGATGCACTGTTGCAATGCATCTCATAAAGGTTACATAAAGTATCCTTGCCTTGCCATCCCAATACTGGTTGAAAAGAAAAACCAATGTCTGAGATAAAATATGGTATCCATGTTAAAGCTAGCATTTGTTTATAAAGTATTTTATTAAAAAATACAAGCAATAAGAATATGAAAATATATATACTGCAAAGATATTTTAGGAAATTGTACGTAGATATATTATCCCCTTTTCTAAATAGGACTTGGTAAGATAATGGCTACAAGTGCACACAACTAAATAAGAAAAAAGCCACCAAACTGCTAAAATGGATCATGATCCAGTGACAGGTATATTCGAGGGTATTTGTATCAGAAGCAGCACTTAATCAAATGAGATCCCAGAATCTGTCAAAGAGTTTTAGATCTCTGTAGCAATTCAAAGTTTACAAAAAATACTGGTATCTACTTTTTAAATATGACCCCCCACAGTTTGAAATAAACATTGGAAGAGAATGGGAAAAGGAGAATAGCTTGCAAACTAAATTCATGTTTTGTAAGGAAAAAGTCAGATGATTATTTTTTGGCAGTAAAAAAAATCAGAAAATTATTCAAGAAGCAGGCAATTAATTTCAAAAAATGGAAAACTACAAAGTTAATGAAGATATGAAATTTGTTTCAGGAGCCACAGCCAGTTACCAGGTTGTGAGCTTCATCAAATATGAGTACAGTTTCCTCCCACGAAACACCTGTAAGAGATCCCCTCCTTTTAGGATCTATGAGATAATTATAGGGAGCAAAAATAATATCTGCTGTCTTGTGGAGCTCTCGTGATGCATAGTAAGGACACCTGAAGGAAAATCAAACAAAACCCAAAGTTATTTAGACAAAGAAATACCAGATGTAAAGAACATCTACACACACTGAGCAGAGAAAAATACAATCCATTGATTCTTCCATATGTGGCCAAGTCCTCTATATCAAATGGTTCATTTCCAAATGAATCTCGCTTTGTAAATTCTACATAAAGATTAAGCAAACATGCAAATCAATAACAATAATAATAATAATAATAACAATAATAATAACAACAAAAACAACAACAGCAAAAGTCATCTAGCATGCCAAATAAAAAGTGCCTAAGTGGCGGTAGATATATGTAAAAACTGTTGTATCATATGTGCATGCATAGCACTCCAACACATGAAATTCAACATAGTGAGCAATAACATCATGCCTAATATCACTTGAAGAACAACTTTGTTGAAAAATAGAGTGTACACTCAATGACGAAAAATAACAAGGCCATCATTTTATTCCAAAAAAACTTAACATGACATGGTAAAGTGTCACTAAACTGGAACAACTTGCCTGCACATGTGACTTAAAACATGTATACCATAACATGGGAAATGTTAGGCTAGTTTGTCATGTAATCTAGCTTCTTCGATCTACAATGTGTCCCTTCAACTTTGTTGTAATCTAGCTTCTTGTAGAATAGTGAATGATCAACAATGCATCTCCTAAAACCTCCCTATTCAACCACTTCATCGAATTTTTCAAACCATGCATGTAAACTTCCCTTGAACAACATGCCCTATGGGTTACTCCATCAACACCTTTATGAGGTCACCATAAATAAATACCAAGAAACCTGATTAATACCACATTGGAAGGTGCTTATAAGTGTAAATACATATAGTCTAATTAAATACTAAAAAATGACAGTAAGATTAATGCCAACTTGATTGAACTCAAATGTATTATCAATTTGGATTTTAGTTACAATAGAAAAATGATTTTTATTTCATTGAAAAAAATTCCACTACACCCAAGATATGACTATGATCTTTTAAAAGATAAACCCTATTAGTATGGGAATGATCAATGAAAAAGATAATATAATACCTACAACAAAATACAGATGACACACAAGTAAGACACCATCACAATGAACCAACTCAAATAAACTTTAATGAAACATAAGACATAATTGATTCAAGGTACTATATTGGTACTTTCTCAATTAACACGACTCACAATCAAAAAATGAAACAAACACTAAAGCAACACCTACTACAACCTACAATGAGATGAAAGCCCAAGCCAATAGTGCCAAAGGATGGAAAGTTTTGAACTGAGAACTAAATGTGCAAGTCTATGAGGTACCCTATCATGAACCAAAAGATACACACTCAACCTCTCCTTACGGCCCAAACCAACACTTGTTTCTACCTACAAGTTTTGAAAGACATGATAAAAAGGAAAAAAAAAGTTACATTGTTCTATAATAACACTAATAGACAAAAGATTAACAAGGAAATTGAGGACATAACGGACTTTATCAAGAGCAATATGAGAAGCTTGTACAACTCCTTCACTAAAGATGGTGCAGGTGTGGCCATTAGCAATGGAGACAAAATGTATATCAAGGAGGTGGGACATGTAGGCAAAGAGGTCACATGTACCTAACATGTAAAAGGACACACCTAAGTCTATGACCTAAGAACCATTCCTAAGGTCAGCAACACAATGGTTCCTAAGGTGGAAGTAATAGTGTGTGATGGATAGATCTATTAGTGGAGATCCTCAACATTTTGGAGAAGATAGTCTGAAGATCAAGTACAGTGGTACCACTGAGGATTTGACTACAAATTTGAGACAAGAGATCACTAATGAGATTGTAGAGGTAAGATACTACAATCAACACATCTCTGCACTAGTGCAACTTATTTGTGTCCATAGTCAATAGTTGATGGACCTCAAGTTCATCAATCAATGCATGAAAGGTTATGAAATGCACTTGAGCTGACTGCTCCCCCTCACAACCAATAAGGAACTACTCATAGACTTCAAACACTTAGCTGATGTTCTTCTCATGTTCATACGTGGTTTTCAATATATCCCAAATCTTCTTAGCTGACTTTGGCAACATAACACTACTAGTGAACACAAGGTTTATGCTATTAATCATCCAAAAGATGCCAGCTGCATCCATGACATACTAATCCTCATATGTGCGTCCTTTGGTCAAGACAAGAATGAATTGAATGTTTCAACTTGCAATGTGCAAGAGGAAACTTTTAAAACTATGAACCCAAAGTAAATAATTCTTTCCATTGAGTTCTTCCAAACTGCCACTGAGATCCTTCACCGACAGGTTGTTGTCTGTTGCTGAGTTGATGCCAAAAGCACTGTTCTACACTGTAGGAGGGGGAAACAATGAAGATTTATGCAGTAAAACTGAGAGACAGAAGCTCTATCATGGATTGTGCAGCATCAATAGGCCATCAGCCAAGTTGACTGGTGGTAGAATAGGGGAAGAACAGCACCGTAATGACTGCAAGAATGCCTGGTTGATGCAGGAGGCCAGCTTACCTCCAACTGGTGGTGCCTGGTTTTACCTTGGGGGCCTGCATTGGCAACTGGAAAAGGGCCTGGAGCCCCACTCCGAGAGAGAGAGATGGATATATCTGATAACCTAATTATAACACCCGATAATACATAAGCCCAATAATAACAATATAATAGACTCTAACTAACAACTATAGCAGCCAGTCTTTTTTGGTGTCTCCTCTACATGCAGTCAGTCATAAAACAATGAAAACAAACCATATATCCATGATCTATACCATTCCAATATAAAGAATGTATTCCACAAAAAAAGAACATTGGCGTTGGCAAATGGTAGAATAGTTGAGATTGAGGATCCACAGAAGAAAATTGTACGATAACACTGAAGACAAGGAAATGTACACAGACGTCCTAAAACACTTCCTTTTTGAAATATAGCACATGTACCATCTCCGTCATTCATTCACAAGAATAAGCCACCATATGCATCATCAAACAAAAGCCAAAACAAGAATGCAAGGGCCCAAGCAAGTACCAGAAACACGAAGGTAATGCCTACAAGTTCGACTCTTGCACAGGCGATGGCAGGCATTATCTCGTGCTCTCCCTTGAAGTCTTTGCACATCATCATGAATGCAAAGCTGGTCGCGAGATCCCAGCACCGTCATCTTAGGCCTGTTAATAGTCAAAACCACAAAAAAAAACCCTGACTTCTTAGAAATCCACAATCTTTGAGAAGCAATCCCTGTTTTAGCAAGTGAGATACCCTTGCTGTTTAAGTCAGAGACTTTTTTAATTCTATTTGTTACAGGATCTGCCAGAAGAACACTATTCGCATAATTCATTCAGCTTCTGACCTGTATTTGCTTATCTTGAGCTCTCTGACCACTTGCCTCAGCTGACTGTGAGTCCGCGAAGTGTATATGATCTTCGGACGATCGGATTTCTTCTCCTGGCTTCCCACCACTTCCCCGCCGTCGTCACCTTGACTGAGCTTCGTCGAAATCTTCCGCACGCTCTCCCGCCACGCCAAAGCAGCGCAAAGCAAGCAGAGAGTCTTCCCGGTTCCCGTTGGACTCTCCAACAACGCATTCGTTCCCTACAGTCGCACCAGAAACATCCTCACCCTTTTCAACAAAAAAAAAAAGACCACAAAAACAAGGATCCAAGACGGCGTGCTGTTTTTCCATTTCCTTCGATTACCTGTTGCAGAGATTGGATCACCTTTTCCATGTAAACGATCTGGTTGTCGTAGGCATCGAACGGGAAATGGACGTCGATTCCCCTGATACTGTAAATCGGCATTTTCGACGGAAACCCTGGAGGATCTGGAAGGGCGGGAGGGCGAAGAATGAGGCGCGAGGGCAGATCGAGAGGTTTTTGGAGGATACCGTCCCGCCATAAAATGGAATTTTCGCCATTCCAGCGAAAATATTTCATATTTGCATCCAGGTCCCTCTATAAATTCTAAGCTATGTGAAGTACACAGGAGGTACATTTGTTTAAACGAAATACGTGAAGTATAGTTTATATTATTTTAGAAAATACATTATATTTTTAATATAATTTTTTAACATAAAATATTAAAATTATTTAATAAATATTATAATATATAATGAAAAATAAATGTGCATAATAATTATCTCGTAAATAAACAAGACTATATTGTTAAAAGTGTGTTTATTTAAAAGGTAGTTGGTAAGATGAAATTCACATTTTTCAAAAAATTATACAATTTATAATATAAATATTTTAATATAATTTTTTAATGTAAAACATTAAATTTATTTAATAAATATTACTATAAATCATTATAGTGCATAATAAAAAATAGAACCACATAATAAAAAATTGGTAAACAAATGATGCTTAAAATAAAATAAAAATCATAAAATTGAATTTGTTGAAATTTTATTTTATTTAATTTCAACATTTATGTATATCATAGGTTTTGTTAAAATAATTTTATATTGATACATATAAGAAATAAATTAAATTTAATATAAAAAAACTCTTTCACTTATTATTAATTAATTTTGAAATAAAATTTTAATATAATATCAAAACCAATTCATGTACATTTACTCATGGACACTTGTAAGTATTTAAAAAAAAATAAAAACAAGCCACAAATGATGAAGAGAATTAAAATAATTTTACATTAATAAATGTAAAAAATAAATTAAACTTAATATATAAAAAACTTTTCTATTTATTACCAATTAATTTTAAAATAAAATTTTAACATAATATTAAAACCAACAAAATGCACGAAACTGACTTCACAACAAATGAAATAGAAACAAATGCACCCTTAGAAATGCTTCAAAGCCTTCAATCCCAAATGCGAAACGCAAGACAAATTTGAGAATATTAACCTCTGATGATGGCATTAATCTCAAAAAAATGTGTTTAACATGGTAAGATGCTAAACTTCCATAAACATCAACCAAAGTACCCCTTAAAACAGCAACAAAACTCTAATAAACGTCATAGGGAAGAGGAATCCAGATTCCTGAAGAGAAATAGAAATTTTGTTTCTATGGCAATTCCCCCCACTTACCAATTTGAGAAAATTTCATGTGATGCAAAAAGATCTTGATGAATTTCCTGGTTCTCATGTCTAATTCACTGCCAAAACGGTACCATCACTCCGATCCACTAATCTGTTAACAGCAGGAAATGATTGATTTTTCTCTGATTCATTTTCATCTTCAGAGTCAGAAACAAAATGACAATCGTGATCGACATTCAGAGTTGGCCTTTCTCTCAGCCTTTTCTTCATCTCGGCATGGCCTATGACCTCTGCATTGGGGTTGTATTTGTGGAGGTTGGTATTTCTTGTGTTTCTAGCACACCTGCGTGAGCCTGTAACATCATTGAAATTACTGTACTTTTGCTTCTGACCAGGACCGTGATTTCCATGAGGTGAGATATTCCTAGTGTTCTTGTCAGAATAATCTGAATCAGCCTCCTTGTCGGAATCATCTATACTAAAATGGTCGTCACCATCATCATCCAAATCTGTATTGCATCCATCGCTACCAGTGGTATTGTAGCCAACATCAGTGGCGTCTTTCAAAACAGTAAAAGATTTGTCATCAGCAAGAGAGGCGTTATTGCCTACGTGATCCATTTTCATAGAACTGTCTTTTGATATTTCTTCTGTCTTCCCTTTTCTGGATGATATTTTTAAATTTATGATTAGTTACCATCACAGAGTTGTAAAAAAGGCAACATAAATTGGTTTGCACCCAATTTAGCAAATACTATTCACATGGACAATAAAATGAAGGCTACAAATAAATTAGATTCAGATTTGCTACAAATAAAAATGCAAGTGAGCTCTCACTTTGTTTTCATTCCTTGCAATATGTATGCATTTTTTCCAGAGTAGCATAATTTAATCTACCATGCAGAAAATGATATGTAAGGAGAACTTTTAATTTATTGAATTTAACATTCATATTGCTTTTCATCATTTCAGAAGTATAGACACATTGGACTTTATAACCAAGAGAATGATACCAGAAACTATGTAAAACTCATAATGATAAACCATAAAATGGGAAAAATGTTACTTACTTTTCAATCTCTATAGCCTCTCTAATAGACCGATCAAAATCATCTGTGGATCAAACATAGGTTAAGATTTAAGCAAGAAAATGTGTAAATACCATGAGAAAAAATGAAGATAAATTGCATGAAATAAGCTACATACAAAATGCTACATACATTTTTAGAGGTGTAATTCTCCTTTATGGACTCATAGTCTAGCATTTTTGAAAAGTGCAATCAGGTGAATACCACAATTTGTTGTGGGTCTAGTTGTTAATGTCCAAAAAGCTGGGCATTTTACAAGCACAAATTTCATGTCATAAGAATGTTACATTCCCCCCTTCTATGCCACAACTGCATCTAAAGAACTTAGATTCAATTTCACTAAATTTTTGTATAAGATAAGGATAACCCTAGTGCTTGTGACTCCCAAGAAAGATCTATTTTTGTAGTACCATAAGAGATAGTCAATAAAATGGCCATGACAAGTTGTGATATCCGGACAGCTAGTCCACATCTGTGCCCTAACAAACATGATAAATACAGTTGGACGCATTGAGCATGCCAGGGCACAAACAAAGCCTAAAACTACCATACATACTGATGTTTTTTTTATTTTAATCAAAAATTCATACTTTCCACATAAATGGCTCATCAAAACATTTTCACAGGCTTTGCTATTGTATTATTTTCGATTATTTTGTGTACCCATACCCATATTAATGTCCTAAGACGAGACGATTGATGCATATATACCCATATTTGCGTCTAGTTATCATAGATCTGTTTGTGTAGATTTCAGTTGGAAGATCAGTAACTCAGTACTATTCTTTATTTGAAAGATTAATTGTCAATTACCATTAATAACCTTCAATAGAGCATGATGTTATTTTTGACAATAGAGCGTTGAAAATTAAACACTCTTGATAACTTAAGAATCAATTGCTTGAATGTGCACACTCAAGCCAACCAGCATATTAACCTGTCAAGAAGGCTAGCTATCAGAAAATGTAGAGTATGAAAATGATATGGACTTCAAATATAAATTATGAGTATGCAATCAATCAGCAATAACTGCTTTTTCTTATGCAAAAACTGACATTTGCAATTCAAAAAGTCAAACAGTTACACGAAAATGGAGGAAACAATGGCCAACAGAGAATCAAAAGAGTAAAAGAATAGACAAAACAGACACTACCAAATGTGTAATTAGCAGGTTTGCGATAACGGCAAGAACGCCTACGCCCAATTTGACCACCAAAAGAACATGCCAACAACATGGTTTCCCTTTGTCGTTTTTTCATTGCTCTATCTTTCTTCTGTTAGATGAAAGAGTACCATGGTTAATTAAGGAAATGTAAGTATGCTGAAACAAAATTTATTAGGCACATTTCTATATTTTAACCAAAATTCTCAAAGACAATCATATAATATAACAAGGAACATAACTGCAGAAAAGAACACAGTATTTGTGCACATTTTAGCCATCTAAGATTCACCTTTTGTAGTTTCTCAACAATAGGCATGATATGTTTTTCTAAAGTATTTCCAACAAAAGCTTCTTCTTTGTTTCTGCTATCCAAAAGCCTGGCCTGTCATGTGATTGGATAAAGAGGTGAACTATATTTCAGTTTAGTGCAATCAAGAGACAAGAACTGAGCAAGTACACTTATATCTTGAAATTCCTCTGTGTCGGTTGCAATAGTTTCCCACAAAAATCCAACTGTTGGCACTGTAGAACTACCCTTTCCCTTTGAACCTTGTTTGGGATCAACCAAAAGGGTTTGTCTATACAACCTATATCCCAGTTCTGGATCTCCATCAAACCTACAGTTGAAAAGGATATTTCACTGAATGATCATTGTCACTATAGAAGGTATCATTTATAATCAGATTGCAAGCATGTAACTTATGAATATAAGAAACTGAATGGATGTTTGAGTTTATTGAATTACCAGTAAGTAGTTCCATTTGCACCTTTAACCATCTGATCTTTACGAAAGGTGGAAATAGGAGATCCACTTTTCAATGTTTTTCCAATATGCTCCACTATATCACCTTGCTGTAACAATTAAGTGACAGAACTATATGATGCATTGTGAAATTAAATTGAAGAAAAAAAAGAATGGAAAACACCCTACAATTGTTTCTCTTAAATGTAACACAAAAACAGATATGGGCCAGAAAAATTACTTCTGCACGAATTTCACAGAGTGCTTTTAAGATCAGGAGACGTGTTGTTGGATCAAATTCTTTGTATCTTGCTATCTCAACTCTGCATAAAAAAGTACTTGTTGTTAACTCATCAATTCATGAGCTAAAAAGGCAGATGCTGGAGGCAAAAGAAAACAGAAGATAACTCAAGCATACCCATGATTTGCAACAAGGGGTAAATCACCGTCAGCCACCTGCTCAACAACAATTAATTCCATGTGAGAAAATCCTTGATGCATAGGAAATGAAGTCTGAAGTTCATGGCATTGATGAGAGATACTAGAAGGCTATATACCCATGGCCACCACGTATTTATCTTCTTGCACAGATCTGTCACCCAAGCATCAGCCATTCCCAAATTTCTGCTTACAGGTGGTATACCCTATCATGTGTACAATGAATATGCCAACGGTATATGATGAACACAAAGAAATGATGAAGAATCAATGACACAAACAATTAAAATATTTACTTAATCAACTAAACAAATTAATCAATGTGGGACACATGCTAGAACTAGATCCTTATTAGCATCGATAGGAATTAACAATCATCCAAAATGAACTTCTTTAATTCTTTTAAATAGAAAGAACAACAAACCACCATGCTTTTCCCATTGAAACTATAGAGAAAGTCCACTTCATAATCCAAATCAAGTTGACATTATCATACATTTACCATCAGAAGAAATTGGACTTGAATCAAATGCCAACAAAGGAAGGGAAAAAGTCAAGGGTGAAGGAACGAGCACAAAGATGTAGGCAAGAGAGTCAAGGAAGTAGGGCAAGCACTAGAGTATCAAGCGTCCAGGAAAGAAAAATAGTACCAACGTAGATTGTGTGGAAGTATTGACGTAATTTCATAGATCATTCTTCGTGCTACATGATGAACATAAGTCAGATGAAGGATGTATAAGATCATAACATGAATGAAGCTATTGACTTTGATTTGATCTCAGATCATGAGGATCCTGGTCGTGCTACTCAGATGCTTTAGTTTCCTAAGTTTGAAAAGTCCAAAATGCGCAGATGGTACACGGACCTTTGGATACGGCTTCCCATTCTGACTTCTATGGATCACAGATGGTATCACCCCACGGCCAACTTCACTACTAGGTTATCATCTACAGTTCTAAACGATTGAAAAGCGTCTGAAAATGCAAAATGATGGAAAATACTAGAAGGCATGCACGGAATTTCTGAAAGTAACCAACGCAACAAAAAAATGCCGAGAGAAGGTTATACCTATTTTCACTCCATCGTTCGCAATCCCTAAAAGAAAATTTTCAAAAAAAAAATTGAAAGAAGGAAAAGAAAAACACCTTCAACAAGGCAATGTGGATCTTCGCTAAAACACCATTCGGCCGGATCAGACCTTCTTCAATCTGCTCACTGGATACCTTCAAATCATCATGTATCAAAGAGCGAAACACCTGCACGGATCGTAATAACCCCAGATAAACTAAATACAATCCTCCCGATCACATCCCACAAAAAAAAAAAAACTTGCGTGTTTCTCTGTTACACCTGCAGGAAGTTGAGAACAGACGCCAACTCCCAACACACCCGCAACCTCGCCTTAGCTTCCCGCAACTCAGATACCGACGATCCCGACGAAGCACCACTTTCCACGACCTCCTCCTCTTCCTTGACGCCATCGACCCCGAACGGTCTCTTCCTACCGCACTTCTCCGCCATTTCGAAACGCGGCATGCGCGGGGATCCTCTCCGCACGCCGGCGGTCGCCGAGGGAACGACTGGACGAGATCGTGTGGGAATGGAGTGGGGCGGGGCGAAGAAGAACAGGTCTCGAGGAAGGAAGAAGTCGAAGGACGATGGGCGAGGCGACGGCGTTGGCACAGAGAGAGAGAGAGAGAGAGAGAGA